>MTQE01001424.1:10324322-10342247 GCA_014337955.1 Aspidoscelis marmoratus
AGGAAGGAAGGAAGGAAGAAAGAAAGAAAGAAAGAAAGAAAGAAAGAAAGCCAAAGACATATGGTGCCTGTCTGATGGCCATCCTTTGTGGGCTCACGGATGCAAACTCTGGTCCCACTGGCACGTAAAGAAGCATGCCTCCTGCAGAACCAGGTAGCAATGAGACAACTGGGGAATGGCAGGGCGGGGAGCTTCATCTGGCCACCACCGGCCCCTGGGTTCAGCTCTTTTCTTGCCAAAGCCACCCCAAGCAGCACCCTCATTTTCTTCCTCATTCTGCACCCACTGTGCCAGCTGCCGAGTCTCTCTCCTCCCACCAAGCACCCCAGTTTCTGACCCTGAACCGTGCAGGGGGTCTCTCTCTGTTAATGTTTGCTCAGGCTAGTTTAACAACTGCAGGTTGCTATAGCAACCCTTTCAAGCTAAGATCTACCTTGGGTCCAGCCGAGCTGGAGAGAAGCAGTGTGGGACAAACCTTGGGTACTCTGTGGGCTGCTTCAGCATAATGCCCCCCTTTTCCGTGGCATGCATGTTACTCTTCACCAAGCCCTCGCGACACACACAGGCAGACCCATGCTTTGATCTGCACAGCAGTGAGTAGTTGCCAATAATGGTAAATTTCTAGTGACATAATCTATAGGCAATTCATAAAAATCATGGAGATTTTTCCAGGGAGAGCATGTTAGTAGGTTACAGTTCTCTGAGGGTCAGGTTCATAACTTGAAGTAGTCACTGGTGGCTATAGGAGATGACTCAGTAAGGCTACCAGCCTCCCAATAGCTTAGGCCCCTGACCAGTTCTCTCTCTCTCCGCTCTGTCTGCCACAACCCCTCTTGTGCACATCAAGGTGGTGGAAAGATCAGACATACAGGAAGTGTTTCTGGTACCCCTTTGTTTAAATATGCCCCCCCCAGAACATTTCACAACTTCCCAATCATTATGGAGCCGGCCTCTCAGTCCCCTCAAAGGGGTGATCTTGTTCAGGCTGCAGAGAACCACTTGACCAATACACCCAAGGGCTGCTGCCGCCCTTCTCATGGAAATGCAAGCAACCTGAAACCTTTCTACTTTTGGTGACCACAAAGTTAAGGTTGCATCACCTCTCACCTCTCCACCCCACCACCCAAATCACCTCCTCCTGAACATCCCCCGCTCCCCCTCCTCGACCGCCTGGTGCTACGTGTTGAAGGCTCCTTCGATCCAACTGTCTCTGAAGCTCTTTGCCAACACGCCTCTGTGCTGCATTATTTATAAAACAGCTGCAGAACACTCCATGGACGGCAGCACTGCCCAGCTTTAAAGCGCCACCACACCACGGGGCATGTGGTATGGGGGCGGGAGCTGGGAGGAAGGGGAGAGAAAGAGATTAGAGAGCCTCTCCCACTGTCCTTGTGCGTGGAAGCATCCTGTCCTTTTCCTACCCACTCTCAGACCGCCACATCCAACTCCAGCAGGCAGCTGGGCAAAGGAAAGTTCTCGTGACCTCTGGGAAGGGAGAAACCGTTCCGGGGACATCTGGCTTCTCTGAAGATCCCCACCCCACCCTGAGCAAGGTGACGCTGCTGAGAAACTTTGCTTTCAGGGAGCAAAAAAAAATAAAAATAAATTAAAAATAACCCTTTTAACATCAGCCGTGTGACGCTCACCAGGGATAAGGGCACTGGGGTTTTCCTTATCCACGTTCTAGCCCCTCCGTCTCTTCCAGTCTCTCAGACATACCACAAATTGCCTCATGGATTTGCAATTGGGTTTTCTCTTTAAATAGCAGGATGGCCTCTCATTACTAAGAGGCTGAGATATGCAGGGAAAGAAAGAAAGAAAGAAAGAAAGAAAGAAAGAAAGAAAGAAAGAAAGAAAGAAAGAAAGAAAGAAAGATGCAGCACTGCCGACTCAAGAAAGAAGCAAGCATGCACATGGCCAAAACTCAATTTCTCATCGGCACGAAGGTGGCCTTGCTTCAGTGGAGCAAGATATGGCCCCAGGCACCTCGCTAGCCCGATGGTGAACGCTGGAGAGGCGCCTGGAACAGCAATCAAACTATTCCGATCTGCCCTTGCAATCGTAGGGGCATCTCCTTCCTCCTGAAAACCTTGGGAAGGCATTGATAATGCGTTTAATTTTTAATTGTAAAAAAAAAAAAAAAAACTTCCCATCAAAGCCTCCCCCTCCAGCCGCTCCTCCCAACCCCCCCACCCTCGGCTCTTGTAGATCTGCACCCGCTGAAGCTAAGCTAGGATGCCGATAGGATTAATTCTGCATGGCTGCCCTTCTCCACAGGGGTATCTAAGACCCTCAGGCCTGCAGCAATCTTCAAAATTCCTCCAGCCCAACTTAATTCCCTTCCTCCCCCCCCCCCACTTCCCGCAAGTCCTAGTACATTTGCTGTGGGGCTAACGCATGGACCCTGGAACACTCAAGAGGAAAACACACACACACAGCTTTTCAGTGAAAGAAAGAAAAGATCAGATGTTGGTCACTTCTTCCAGCCTATTTGGACATTCCAGAACAAAGCACGGACATTCCGGAATATCCATCTTTTATTCCAGAAGATCCAAATACAGCAGCAATAGACAGCATTTGGATGCAGCCCTTACCTGACTCAGTTATTTTTATAAGCATGCACAAATTCTGTTACATCCTGAAAGGAAAACAACAACAAAAAGTAGCACCCCATAACAAACGCATTTGTTTCCGCAGGAGTGTGATTTTCCCACAAAACTCCTCTTTTTTGTAGCCACACCTCCTGTTTGCATTGCACTCCTATGCACAGAACATCTAACAAGGAATATTTAACTGGCTGCACTGTAAGCCAACGGTGGACTGGAGTTCCACAATTCAAGATCAACCTCAAACCTGTAAGAGTTCTTTGCGCAAAGAATCTCACAGATTTTAAAGATGCACTATCTGCCACATATCATCTATGTATTACATTTGAAATAAGGGGGCAAGTTGATTTGGTGTGCTTCAATAAACTCTTCAGAAAAATAAGAACCAAACAAGCGACATTTAGTTTCAGTTGGGGAGACAGAGAAATGTTCAAAATTAAATTCATGTTTGCAAGTTTGGTCAAATATTTTGTATTTGCAGAAATTCACATCAAAACGAAAATTCAGTTCTCCTTATTTTCAAAAATTCAACCAAACAAAGGTAGCCCCCCTGCTTGTGAAGGTGAAATATTCCATTAAACATTCATGTTCTTGCTGCATTTTTGACTGGGAAAAGGGCTTTTTTTGCCGGGAACAATGGTATTTTCTGTGAAAAAAAGTGCAAAAATGATTTTACTTTAAAACTATGAAACTAACAAACAGGATTTCACTTCAATGGTGAAACTAGCACACTTTTTTTCATACACATCTCTAGGAGACACCTTGAATTATATTCCAATGGATTTTCCATGGTTCTGTCCATGTATACCAGCTTTAAAAACCCCACCCCAGATAAAATGGTAAAGTATAAAGTGGCACCTTTTTCTCAGACTAAGCAAAAGAAATCCAAGAACTCCCACACTAAAGGCCCCTTATTAAGTAAACTAAGTAAAAGTCTCACACCATAAAGCACAAGGAGAGATCTGGATAGCACTGCAGAATTAGACATAACACAGCTCAGGAAGCATGATGGTTTGTCATGTACCTGCTCAAAACAAACAACAATTCCAACAGGAGAAGCTACCTACATGGACCCATAATGTAGTCCCACCGAATACACCAATTTCTTGTGCTACTGGGGGCCAGAACCACAAACACAAATCCAGAGCCTAGTTAAGGCAGTAGCTGGCTCAAAAGATGGCAGAATTAATCAGATATCAGGGGCGTGCACATAAGCCCAGCAAAGTGTGTGTCTTAGTCTTGCTCACTGGCTTCCGTATACTGCTGGTTTCCATTAGAGAATAGGGGCCTTTTCGCACTTCAGCCCATAGTTTATAATTAGGCAACATCTGGGCAAGAGGATCTGCACTTAGAGGAGGCTGTTACAGCCTCCAAGAGCCCCCGGCCTTCCCAGAAGTTGCCTAATTATCAACTAACAGTGGAGCACAAAATTGTGCTCCTCAAGGTACCTAATCTTCCTCAATCACCTACCTGTCACGTCCAATGGGCGAGCGTTTGCACCTATGGCTGAAGGGGGAGGTGAACAGAGCTGCCGCGCAAGCGTGCTGGGAGTTCTGAAGAGCTCCTGACACAACTGCGACTACACAGAGCTTCAGTGTTGTCATGTCAACAGTGCTGAGGCATGTGCAGTCATGGAGGATGCCGCACTCAAGATGGTGGCACCCTGAAGATGACCAGCCAACGATTCCAGGCAAGGTAAGCGTTTGATCGCTGGGGGGTGGGTGGGTGTAGGCCAACGTTAACTAGCACTCCCAAGTATGAGCGCTAATCAATGTTAATTGATTACATTCCTTTTCCACCGAGTGGATAGGAAGGGAAGTGCAAAATCGCTCGGGTGGACTAGATGGGCTACAGACCTGATTCAGAAGGCCGTTCTGTAGTGTAGCTAGTGGTCATATTTACAAGCGTCTCTCCATTTAAAAAGCCTATTTCTCAAGGATTCTTTTTTAAAAAGAAGTGTTAAGTAGGGAAAGACTATCTTCTTTCGTCCATTTCACAATTCTTTTGCACCTCAGCTCATTAACCCATGACGTCTCTTTCCAGACACACCCACTGACTGCGTATGATCACTAAACAAATAGCAAAGCCAATCTTGTGATCCCTGCAAATTCTTCAGGATCACTTCTTAACAATACTTACAGGGGATAAACCCTTGTTTGCTCTGATCAACGTTGTGCAGATAACCCCATGCAACCATCAAGGGGTAACTGTCCCAAATATTCTTCACAATTTCCCAGTACCTCAAGAGTCATTTTTGAAGCCAGGATTGCAGTTGTGCCGTTGCTTATATCTGAAGGGATGGAAGAATCAAATAAAAATTCTAAGTATCTAAAGATAGCTTGGATTTCATGGAGTACGGCTGATGCATAAGCTTTGCTTTGGATACAGTCCTGAGAGGGTATCTGTGCCGAACGGGACTCTGCAGAGTTTCTCAGTATGCATTCCAAATGGACAATCACCAAAGGACCCAACATTTCAGATTATTATGATAACTGGATTTAAAATGGAGCCCAACACAAGATCCTGTGTGCAACCCAAGGGCCAACTTTCTTAGGTGCCTAAACCTCAGAAGATAGGAAAGCGGGAGATGCAAAACATTGCCTTCTCCTGCTGGAACCAGCATTCTCACACATGCATACACACAGAGAGAACCTTTTAAGAGAAAGACACATACTCTGGAGCTACAACTTCAGAACAAACAAATCTGGATAAGCACCCCAGTGCCATGTGCCTCAGTGGTGAGGAACCTTAATTCCTCTGAAAATAACATCTCTGAGCCTCCCAAATCACAAGGCCACATTGCATCAATCAGGTTAGCCACAGCCTCCAAACAATGGCTCTGTTCAGACACAGAGCAAGCTATTGATTCATGTGTTTCTTCCTAGTGAGTGGCTTCACTCAGTTTCCTGTTTATCACAAACCAAGAATTTTTTCTGGTCTCCATGCGAGCAAACCATGCCTGGCGCTTTGCAAGAGACCACAATGAATGACATAAAAGGTGAGGGACAGGTGAGCGAGAAAGAAATTGAATGGAGAATGCACCTGTTCTGCACTGGACACCTTTAAGCCATCACTTCCTGGCTCCCAGCTTGCCATGCGTTACATGTGCAAGTGGCATTATTGCACAGGGATAAAGAGGCCCCTGCTAGCCACAGTGTACCTGCACACAAGCGCCACAGAACTCAGCCCACTCTCAGCTGCAGGTGAGTCCCCTGTTCAATTTCCCTCATGCTCATCTCTCCCACATCTCCCCTTTGTTGCCACAGAAAGATCACACGTGCAGCACAGAGCAACTGACAGCACCGGTTCTCCTTAGGTGGTTTACTAATGCCAAAATTTGGTTTGGCGCAAGACAGGTCACCCACCAGATGCTCCTGAACTACAACCCCCAGCATTCTACTCCCAGCATTCCATGCCAGCCCAAATGAGTACAGTAGTGCAGGAACATCTGGAGAGCCACTGGATCCCTAACATGAGGAGAGGGAAGGAAACCAGAAGAATCTACAGGATGTTTCTAAACGTCTGTTCTAGTACAAATTCTCAGTGGAAAGGAAAAGGGCATTTGTGGGACGAAAGTGGGGCACAGATATGAAATGAATGTCTGAATGTTTGCAGCCCTTCTTTAAACTTTAGTTACAAGTGAACTGAACACTGGCTTGGCTGCCATTCATTGCCATCGGCTTATGGAGCGCAGGATATGTTGTTTTAACGGCAGCGTAACTTTCCCAGCATTTATGCATCCAATTATCACCTTATTTAAAAAGGAAACTTCTATTTAAGCATAAAAACTTCTTCAAGGACAGTGCTGAGAAAATGTATTTGTGACATCACAAACGGCAAACCTATCAGCTGACTTTTGCAACAAACTTTGAAATCTGTTTTCCCCTTGCAGAGAAAAAAAAATGAACATGTGTCTGAATTATATGTATCAAAGCCATACCCAACTTGTCCACATGGTTGCATCTACCTTCTCCCAAAATTCATTGATCCAGCCTTCATTAATTTGTCACCCAAAACTCTTAAGATATATACGCTACTGATGTCTAGTATACAACTAGAATTAAATCGGGAACACATTTATGTCCTACCAGAGATCAAAGATACAAATTTCTATCAGACAGCAGCATTTCTACACCAATCTATGCGCCTGCCCACACCATTCCACCACAGTTAAGTCTGGGCTGCATTCACACTGCAAGCACTGGTGCAGTCCCCAACTGGACCACCAGTGCTTGCAGTGTGGATGGTCCATCCTGGACCATAACAACTGCCACAGCAATGGTCGGAGCAACTTCCGATGTGTGCCTGGCTGTTGAAGTGACAATCATGATGAGCAACAACTGCACAGCTGTGCCCACCGGCCACACCTCCTTGCAGCTTCACATCCAAAAGCGGGTACAAATGCTGCTGATGGGGAATGTTCTACCCACTCTTGGTGAAGCTCTGGAGAAGTATTTACTATTCCACAGCTATGGAGGATAGGGGCAGCTCTAGGACACTCCAGGATGGCGGAAGCAGCACAGCATGTGAAGGCATTTACCCAGGAGTGGTTGGAACCACTCCAAAAGAGCAAGTGTGGACAGGGCCTATTTCCCAAGGAGGGTCTTGCTGTCCTAACCCTTCTATGAAGCACTACAGGCCTTGTTTCCATCCATATAGGACAACCACTGGCTTCTCCCGCATTAAAGCTGAAGGGGTTGGCACTGCTGCTTCTTAAGACCCATGCAGATGTGAGGCACTGTCAAAAATCTCGGAAGTGATTTTGCACAGAGGTAATTTGCATCTGCTTCGCTTAATTGACAGCTGTCTTGCAGCCTAACGCTAGACAAATTTTTTCTATAGTAACCCAAATAGTTTGGCTTCAGACCTTGGCCCTACACACCTAGGTAGCTGCTGACACAACTCTCTCACATAAACACACTGGGATATGCTTTTTATATCTCTAAATAGGCAGTTTTAATATGTGGTAAACAAATGAAACACATAGTGGAGAAAACTGCAGCCTTTGTGGTTCTTCAACCTGCTTTGAACTGCAAGGTTACATTGGGCAATTTTAAAGCTCCATTTTCTCCAGCTTCTCCAGATTCTTGTCCTCTAGCTGAGCTTGGTCTAGCCAGCCCCTCTAATGGAGAATATCTCTGAAGAGATAGTGGCCCTCTAAAATTAGACACTTGGCCATTCCACATAAAACTAGGCCTCTTTTATAGTCCCATGTTCTTCATGTGTACTCAGAACTAAGATACACTAAAGCTGCATTTATGATTTATTCCAGAATATCCAAATATAATGGAATAAGTAGCCAACATCTATATGCAAGCCAAGTTCAGTGTGCCTAACTTCCAGGTAAGTGGTTATAAGACCCGATCTCCAATTCCAGCACCAGAAGACATTACACCCAAGAGCCAGGTTGCTCATTCTATTAGACACTGCAATGTCCTGTTAGTTTGCTTGCTTGCATTTTTATCCTCCTCTACACCCGAAGGTCTCACTCTGGGTAACAACATCTAAAAACCAAGTATGTATATATTAAAAGCATAATAATATATATTAAAACAATAGCAGTGTCTGAAAAGTGGGAAGAGAACATGTATGCCCATTAACCAAAGGCCAGGGCAAAGAGGTGTGTCTTCACTGGCTTCCTAAACGTGTACAGTGAAGGTGCTTGATGCACCTCAAGAGGGAGACTATCCCATAGCCTAGGGGCCATCACTGAGAAGACCTTCTCCTAGGTGCCCACCCCTTTTTGCTATAGAAAGTCATGGTACAACCAGGAGGGCCTCCCTTCCATATCTTAAGGCACAGGCAGGTTGATATGGAAGTAGGTGTTCCTTCAGATATTTGGGGCCAAAGTGATTTAGGGCCTTATAAGTTAAAGTTAACACTTTGAATTGGGCTCGGTAGCGAATTGGCACCCAGTGCAACTCCTTTAAGACCGGCATGATGTGTGTCTGGCCTGCTGTCTCAGTCAGCAACCTAGCAGCTTCATTCTGCACTAGCTGCAGCATCTGAACTGTCTTCAATGGCAGCCCCATGTAGAGCACATTACAATACTCCAGTCTGGAGGTTACCAGAGCATGGATAACTGTGGCCAAGTCATCTCTGTCCAGAAAAGGCTTCAAATGACGCACCAGATGTAGCTGGGAACAGGCACCTGAGCTTCGAATGTCAGTGCAAAGTCCAAGATCACCCCCAAATTTCGTACCTGTCCCTTCCAGGGCATTACAACCCCACAAGGACAGGGAATCTCCCAACTACATGGACCTGGGGCCCAGTGACACACAACACCAGTTGGTGCAACTGTTTGGATTTTGCATGCGCTTGTGCAAACCAGACCCACACCTGCCCAAGATACTCTGTCTTCATGAAGTACTCAACACAAATGCACCCTTGTACAGTATAACTAGCTCCTCTGGGTATGTGTCAAACAAGGGAGGATGGTCCTTTTTGCTCAGCCAGTAGCAGATCCTGGTCTACCCACAGAGATGGAGAAAATGGGCTTGGATGAATGGGCAGGAGAAAAGTGTCCGCACCCCAAGGAGTCTGTTGTTTCCATGATTCCCACCTGACATTTCTCTTACTTTGTTATATCTCTGCTCTACCTTACCTAAAGTGCTGCTGCCTCCCTTCCACCGAGCATTTTATTTAATACTTTATAGACTACACTCAAGGTGCTGGAGTAACAACCTCTCCCCCCGCCCCCATCCATTTCTTTTTTTTTATTTTATTTCATGCAGAAAGAGGAAGAGAGAGAATTTATCCACAGGGATCAATCACACATGGGATCAGCTGCTTTTAAAGCCACCAAAGTGCTCAAAGGCAAGCAGAACAATGGGTCTGCCAAGAATGGAAAAAACAGAACTGATGGTTAGCCCACACCCTCAAATTCCCACAATGCACCAGCACCCTCAGAGGAAGAGGCAAACATTTCTCGCACTTTGAAAGCTTAAAATCCAATCTAGCCTTGAGGCAAAGCCACTCTCCTTCGGCTGGAGTGGGAGGGGGCTACATGGGCCCCCTCCTCGTCCCTCCTCTCAACATGAGACCAGCCTCCTGTTGCAGACCAAGGAATAGATCTTCCTTCTTTCCTCCCCCACCAGCGCCGTTGGGGGGGGGGAGAGAAGAGAGAGAAAAGGAAAAAAAAGTGGCATGCAATGTTTTATCTCAGCCAGGAGAAAGGAAGGAAGAAAATACACTCTTCATCCCAGATGCTTACAGAGCTTGAGTCCAGTGCATTTAAATCACTTATATCTTCTTCTTCTTCTTCTTCTTCTGAGCGGGCTATTTTTTTCCCTCCCTTTCGGCATGGGTAATTAGGGGGGTGAACCAGATGGCAGAAGGCTTGCTTAACGCAATGCATCTATTAAAATAACCTTTGCTGTCGGCTGAACCAGGAGCCTAAAACTCAAAAGGTAGGGAAGCCGGAACTGGGCTTTTGAGGGAAGGTAGGGGGCAAGAAATGGGACCCTGAGACTCGAGTAAATGCAACCCATGCCAACAGAAGACCCATTATTCTGTGGCTGTGCTGAGCCAAAGAAGCACACAGCTGCCTATATTGGACTCTGCACAGGCTCCGCTTTCTCCTGGGGAGGGGAAAGGAAAGGAAAGGAAAGGAAAGGAAAGGAAAGGAAAGGAAAGGAAAGGAAAGGAAAGGAAAGGAAAGGAAAGGAAAGGAAAGGAAAGGAAAGGAAAGGAAAGGAAAGGAAAGGAAAGGAAAGGAAAGGAAAGGAAAGGAGGAGTACCCAGGGCGTCAGCCTAGCTCCAGCAATGCTGTTGACTCCCTTGTTCCCGCTGCTATGCCTACACCCTTGCCACATGCATTTGGAAAATGTTCATCTGTGGCTGGAGCAGCTGTTTCTAAACAGGGCCATACCTATCACATCTCACCTCTTACCAGCAATCTCACAAGTGGCCCATGGTTTTTGTTGTTTCGCTGTGTGTCAAGAGCAAGCCAAGACTATTTCTAGACTGGCAGCATGGACGCGGAGGATGGCTATCATCACAGTTCCCCAAAACGATCGCCATCTCTCCTCACGACTCGAGCACTAGCACGTTAAAGCCAGGGTGCCCAAAGTTAGGTCAGCACGACACACATACACGCATCCAAAAACCAGGGAGCCTTTTGCTCGAAATTTGGTTGGGAAATCTAGCAAGGCTTCCAAGTGGGCATCTGAGAAAGGAGAACTTGGACTGTGGTCAAACAGAGCTTCTGTGCGGCAGGTTAGAGAAGGCTTCAAGGTGGGATTGTTCATACACCAGTCCGCCCCTCTCCCTCTCCTAAACAATGTGCTAGAAAAGGTGGATTAGAGAAGGCTTGGGAATGTGAGGACCACGTGTTGTCTCTTTGAGGTGTCTCTGAGAAGGCTTGAAGGTGGGACTGATCATAACACCAATCTGCCCCCCACTCCTAAACATTCTCCGCTAAGGAAGGAGGATCAGAGAAGGCTTGGGAACACAACAGCCACATGCTGCTTCTGCAAAGCACCTCTTAGGTGCCCCTTTTCTTATGTCTGAACACAGCCTTGGCGTAAGCACTGCCCGGACAGGGGGGTGGAACTTACAAGTCAATTGATGTCACCTGGATGGAGTCCAGGCGAGGGAGGGAAGCAGAGAGAGAGAGAGAAGGAAGGAAAGGGGAAAAAAGGACTGTAATAACAGCTCTGCCACGGCAATGCCATTTGTTGGATTCCTAGGAGAACGCCACGCCAAGAAATCTTGTTGAACTTCGAGAAATGGAGTCCATAGGCAGAACCCTTGCTAGAGATTTGAAGGTGTAATGTGGGCAGTGTGTGTGTGTGTGTGTGTGTGTGTGTGTGTGTGTACAGGCATGCACACACAGAGAGAAAATCTTGCAACTCAAGCCTTTCCTTTCCAGTTCCAACCCCCAACCAGAGCTCCAGCGCCCACCATGGAAACTTGAGGTGAGCCTAAAGGAGCAATCGCCATTATAGGCGGCGGCAGGCCTCTCCTGTTTCAGGCTTCTCTCCCACGAGAGCTAGGACAGGCTTTGTTCAGGAATTGGAGAACGGGCCAGAGAAAGAGAGACTCTGCCAGTGCTTGTGTTTCATTCTCACGGCATGCTGGGGAACAGGGAGGGAGACAGGAAAAAGTCCATACACACACACACACACACCAGCCGACGGCTTTGGGTAAGGCGCAGCAGGGGAGGGCCATGGAGTGTGTGCATGTGTCGTCCCTTTTTCACAATGTTCATGCAATGGCTGATAGAAGAAAGAGAGAGATTTCTGCAAAGTTTTTAGCCAACATTGGTAATTGCCAGAACACGCATTAGAGAAGGCACTGAAAAGAAAGTGATCTGAGCACACCTATTCATGTCTATGGCTCAGAAACAGCCAAAGAAAGCATCCCTGAGGCACCTCGGAGATGGATAGCTTCAAGGTGGAACCGCTCACACACCACTCTGCCCCTCCCCGCTCTGTGCTAGATTTGTGCTAGAAAAGGTGGATCAGAGAAGGCTTGGGAACACAAGGGTCACACGCTGCCCCCGAGGTGCCCCTTTTGTTATGTCTGACCATCACCTAACATCTTCAAGATGTTGTTGAACTACAGATTCCATGTGTACCAGTCTATCTGGCCATCGGGAGTTACCGTTCAACCACAGTTGCAAGGCCACAGTCTGAGAGGCATTTCCGGCCAGCGTCACCACCACCCGCCCCCATAAACATCTGCCACCACTAAGGCAACCAGCTGAACAGGGGAGCACGTCTTCACAATGGTCAAATTCTTCAGCCCGTAGGAAAACCCTGGGTTCAGATAATGTTTCCACGGCTCTGGAAACAATCAGTGGACTTCCCATTGTGCAACCAGGATTCATGCTCGTTTGCAGAATCAGGCACGGGTGGGAAAAAGAGAGCAAGGTTATTTATTTATATTTATATTTATATCCCGCCCCATACCCAAGGGTCTCTGGGCGGCTCAGAACATTTAAAAACGAACATATCAAAACTGTATCAATCCTAAAAACAAGTACAAAATTTAAAAAGCCAGCATTAAAAAATACAAAAACAGTTTTAAAACTGCAGTGTTTGCAATGGGGGAAGCACAGGGAACATTTAACTAAAGGCCTGAGAGAAGAGGTACGTCTTCACCACCTTCCTGAACATAAACAGAGAAGGGGCCTGACACACCTCCAGGGGGAGACCATTCCACAGCCTAGGGGCCACTCCCGAGAAGGCCCTCTCCCGGGTGCCCACCTGCCTAGCTGTTGAAGGCGGTGGGATAACCAGGAGGGCCTCCCCTCCAGATCTTAAGACACAGGCAGGTCGATATGGGAGAAGGCGCTCCTTTAGATATCTGGGGCCCAAGTCAGAGCTAGCACCTTGAATTGGGATTGGTAGTGAATTGGCAGCCAGTGCAGTTCTTTTAAAACCGGCGTAATATGTGTCTGGCTAGGTGTTCCTGTCAGCACTCTAGCGGCTGCATTTTGCACCAGCTGCAACTTCCGAACCGTCTTCAAGGGAAGCCCCGTGTAGAGCGCATTACAATAGTCCAAGCTGGAGGTTACCAGAGCGTGGATAACTGTGGTCAGGTCATCTCTGTCCAAAAAAGGTTTAAGTTGATGCATCAACCATAGTTGGGAGTAGGCACTCCTGGCCACGGCCTCCGCCTGAGCTTTAAGTGTTAGCGCAGATTCCAGGAGTACCCCCAAATTTCACACCTGTCCTTTTCCGGGTATTGCAACCCCGTCAAGGACAGGGTATCTCTCAACTACTTGGACCCGAGAGCCTGTAACATACAGCACCTCTGTCTTGTCTGGATTCAGTTTCAATTTATTGGCCCTCATCCAGCCCATTACTGCCTCCAAGCACCTGTCAAGCGCTTCAGCCACCTCTCCTGATTCAGACGAAACAGAGAGATAGAGCTGGGTATCATCTGCGTATTGATGACACCTCACTCCCAAATCTCCTGATGATCTCTCCCAGCGGCTTCATGTAGATGTTAAATAACATGGGAGGTACGATTGACCCCTGGGGAACCCCACAAGTGAGTTCCCAGGGTGTCGACTCGAGTCTCTCCCATCACCACTATCTGAGATCGGCTCTGGAGATAGGAGCAGAACCAATGCCAAGCACTGCCTCCAACTCCTAAACTCCGTAGCCTCTCCAGAAGGATACCATGGTCAATGGTATCAAAAGCCGCTGAGAGGTCCAGGAGAACTAGCAGGGTAGCATTCCCCCTGTCTTTCTCCAGGAGGAGATCATCGAGTTCTTGTATTTACAGCAATATGGCTGCATGCAAACCTACATTCAAACCAAGAGGATGAGTTTTGACTCTTCCCCCGTGATGCCTTCCTGCCTAGCATCAATAGGTGATGGAATCGGGAACAGAGGCAAATTCTTCCTCAGAGCTCTGCATTGCATCTGTGCTTCCCTTGGGGTATTTTTGAACACAGGTGTGTGCTTGAGGGCGGCGCATGTGTGTGCGTGATGGGGGGAGAAGTCCCACATTTGTGGACAGCATTTACTAGCTGGCAGCCCCATCTGTCCCTGTTCCACAAATGCTTCCTCTACCCCACCGTTAACAGAGGAATTTTGGTGGGAGAGGGGAAAACAGAGAGAAACGAACAGCAAAAAATTCCAAACCACCTACTTCTGTTCAAATATTTAGCATGTGCTTGCTAGGTATTTCTGCTGCCTTCAGGGTACCTTGGTGTTTGAAGCATCACAGAGCAAAGGGAAGGAAGGCGGCAAGGGGAAGAGAAAGAAGAAGAGCTTGCGAGTCTCTCTCTATATTTTAAATTATCCGACGTTTCCCTGACCGGTGGCATTTTCGGGAGACGGGCAGGGGAAGGAAGGACACAGACACGTCCACCTACGGAGCAGAGCTGAGGGCGTTCAGACGGAGTGAGCAACTGCTCAGGTTGCACACAGAGAGCCCCTGCACTGCCTCGGTAAGAGAGGAGAAGAGAAATGAGGCCTCCAGGAAGGATTTATGTGTTGGCCAAAGGGGGGGGGAGGAGGAAGGGGGGCAGGAGAGAGCCTCTGGAATTTACCTTTGATCCGTCAGGCAGGGATGCCAGCCATGTGTTGAGCTGCACTCCATGGCTGACCTTGTGGACCCACATACCTTGCGCTCCAGGGAGCCCAGAAGCATAGAGGTAGCCCTTCCCATCCTGCTCCCAAGGAGATGGCAGCTTGGGTTACACTAAGCAGGTCCCTCTAGGCCTGGATCCTGTTCCATTACGGTTCACATCAGGCATTTCAGGGCGACACCGCCTACACACAGCCAACACCTCCCTCCCTCCCTCTTTCCAGCCGCCCCCCCCTCCGCCCGTCCACTTCCCAGAAATCTGTATTCCTCACAGACCCAGCAATGCACACACAGTTACCTCTGAGCTGCCCAATGGCTCCCGAGTGAGCTGAGGGACAGCAGGCAGCTGTGACTCTTCCAACAGCCAATGTGAGCAGAAGGACTTCGCTTTGCTAGGGTTTTGTTTTGTTTTGTTTTTGCTTTTTATTTTTATTTTTAACTAGCACATTAAATGGCACTTTAGGAAGGAGGAAATGACATGCCGTCCTCGATCCCCTCCCCTCATCTCACAACATGACGCCTCCCCACACCACTAGAGGACCGTGGGTTTAGGGGATGCTAAAAAAAAAAAATCCTGCCCAAATCAGGACCCCACCTTGCGACAGGTGCAACATCAGTATCTTGGCAGCTGCAAGGCCACATCCCTCTGTGAAAGAGAACGCAGGCACCCACTTGCAAAGCAAAATGCTGAATTGCTCCGCATAGATTTTCTCAATTGACTCTCCCCTCAGTCGCAGAAAAGAAAGATAATCAGAAGTCCTCTAGATACGCAGAAGCTCCTTTTAGGCACACAAAACTTTTGTTGTTGCTGAACTTCAATGCACAATCCCACCCTGGCGCCCATTCAAGGCACCAAACAGTGAAACAAAGGCCTCGCACAAACCGAAGGGAAGCTGGATGCGGATTCCCCATTCACTCTGCGTTTCGATATTCAAACCAATATGGCTAGATAGCAACGATTACCCTGGAGTTTCAATAAATTACTGAAACATCTTAATCACATCTGCCACACAGTAATGTGGAAAGCGCTGTGGGTTTTTTCCCTCCCAAAATAATGCTGACGGCAGGCTTCATGGCTACTATGGAAACACGCAGGCCCGACACCTTAGCAGCCTGCCATGTGCTTATGTGCATGCAGTGTTCTGAAAGGCAGCAAACCTCCCTTGCTCCATGTTTTTTTAAAAATAAAAGGGGGGGAGAAAACCCATAGCCACACACCCCCAAAAGCAATGAATACCTTTTCTCAAGGGGAACACTAGAGCAGCGCACCTGGCGAAAAGCAGAAAACTGCTTTCTTGCATTCTTTCTCCCTCTGTTCCACACACACAAGCACACCAATGAAACTGAAATAGACAAAACTTGAGCAATTAAAGAAAGGAGGCTCGAAGGGGAAGCTAGTTTTTTATCGTACAAACATTAACTTCAGAGACAAGGAAACTGTCTCTCAAAAGGAAATGGTCACACTGTCTGGTAAGGAGTCTTCACAAACACCCATCACACAGAGAAAATTTAGCAGCATTTGGGGGGATCTCTGGTGCTAATTCTGGATATAAGCAGACCCTTCCCCCCCACACACACACCTACTGTCAAAAGGCATTGGAGATACATTTGGAGCAGGAGATTCTTTTCCATCTGCTGATCAATCAGGAAAAACAGTCAAAAGCATCAGAATATCAGGGGAGATAAAGAGCACAGATCTAAATAATTAACAGCTTGCAGAAGGAAACCTGCCTGCTGCCCACCCGTGCCCTGCTAGAGTTCAGGTTGGATTTTGCGTGTTGCACCTATTGTCAACAAGTGAGTGTGCCACCCAGAAAAAGGTTCACAAAAGGGTTTGGGTTCAATCGTAGCCTGGAAAGGCCCCTGCCAGTCAGTATGGCGATAAACACATCCATATGCAATGAATGTACAGAAATAAGTTCAGACCTAGTTCTGTGCCAAGTTTCATCAAATGCTCAGAAACATCCCCCTATCAAGTTCAGGGTCCCAGACAGTCCACTGAATGCATCTGGACAAGAGGCCTTTCTGCACTTACCTCTGTAGGCTGCTGTGCACTAGGGCCAGTCACGCCAGGTAAAGGAGGACCACTCGCATTTCTGGCTGGTGAGGGACATTCCCACCGGCCAGAAATGCAAATTGTCCTCCATGGACCGGCCTGTGCTGCTGCTGCAAAAGCCGGGGTTCCGTCTCCTCGCCGGCTCGATCGGCCACAGCCAGCCACGTCACAAGGTCCACGACGCGCAGGCAGGCCGATGGAGAGGAGCGGGACCCGATCCCTGAGACGTCTGGGGGCATGTACCCCACCGCCCCCTGTGGATTGGTCCCCGGCCAGCCTGCTGCTATGGCACCGGCATGCACAGACCTGCTTGATCGTGGCCATGTTGAGCCTGCGCAAGACACCGGCACCCAGCCAGTGCCGGCAACACGGCTGTGCTTGCGCAAGAAGCCGGGACTCTGTCCTGACCGGCAACACGGCAACGCATGTGCAGAAAACATGCTCCCCGCCCACCGCACACAGTAAGCTGGATGAAGAGTGAATGGTCTGGGGTAAAGGTTGGTATAAATGTGGAGCACAAAATTGTGCTCCACACCTAATCAGCAATTAGTACACCTCTAGTGAGGGCAGGCACACTTCTAGGCTGTAGCAGCCTAGTGGACATGAGTATGCTCTTCACCAGAGCTGCACTAGTTGTTTACTAGAGGCCTAAGTGAGAATCAGCCTATGGTGTAAAATCCAGGATGACTCCAGGGCTTTGTTCAGATTGCTACAGGTGTCTGGCAATCCCAGCATAGCCCCAGGATATTGGGGTGATATTCTGCAATAACATTACTGTGGAATATTATTTATTTATTATTTGTATTTCTATCCCGCCTTATACCCAAAGGCTTCAGGGTGGGAAGCAACATTTAAAATTGGACATATGTTAAAACAGCAGTATATATTAAAGTACTAATAGTGTCTGTAAAGCGGGAAGAGACAGTACAGTGTATTCCCATTTAGCCAAAGGCCAAGTCAAAGAGGTGAGTTTTCACTGCCTTCCTAAACATATACAGTGAAGAAGCCTGACAGACCTCAAGGGTGACACTACTCCATAGCCTAGGGGCCATCACTGAGAAGGCCATCTCCAGGGTGCCCAGCACTTTTACAACTGAGGGTGACGGGACAACCAGGAGGGCCTCCCTTCCAGATCTTAAGGCATGGGCAGGTTGATATTGAAGACGGCATTCCTTTAGATATTTGGGGCCCAAGTCATTTAGGGCCTTATAAGTT
>MTQE01001424.1:10342723-10355674 GCA_014337955.1 Aspidoscelis marmoratus
AGATCCTGTGACACACAGCACCTCTGTCTTGTCTGGATTCAGCTTCAATTAACTGGACCCCATCTAGCCCATTACTGTTTCTGGGCACCTGCCAAGCACTTCAACTGCCTCTCCTGATTCAGATGGCACAGAGAGATAGAGCTGTGTATCATGTGAATATTGATGGCACCTCACTCCAAATCTCCTGATATCCTCTCCAGCGGTTTCATACAGACATTTAAAAGCATGAGAGATAATCAACTCCTCACTTTAAAAAAAGTAAAAGGACCTACCTCTTCTGGGCAACAGTTCCCAAAAACTGCTATTTTGGAAATGGCCACCTTATATGTGCAGAGCCAAACCAAAGCCAAAATGGCTTCTGCACATCCATGCAGGTCTGCGACCGTACCATCAACATAGCTGGAACAAGCATCCACACCAGATAAGTCCTTTTGCTCGTCTCACACAGCTGTCCAGCTGTCTGGCCAGACAGCAATTATTCCAGAAGTGTTTTCTTCCCGAATATTGCTATATCACATAAAACCTAGCTGCGGTCGGAAAGCAACCTACCTTTCCTCTGAAAGAACCTCCTGTCCTCTTGCCTCATAATGCACCACAGTAAGTGAACATTTCTTCTTAACGAGTTTTATCAGAATCCAGGATTTCTCCAGCTTCTCTCATTCCCTACACTTCAGGGAACAGAATCTCCTGCATGATGGCTTCTCTGCTTGTTCCTATCAAAGTCCATTCCACGGCTCTGCAGAACAGTCATCCTTTCCATCGCTTCCACAAATCCTGGTATATTCTTCCCTCCTTCTCTGTCAGTCACCACTGTAAAAATAAACTATTTTCCACGCTTGGCACATGGTTTTCGCACTCTCTGATTCCCACTACCAAGTTTCAGACATTTAGTCCCTTCGAAACACTTTTTTCAAGCAAAGGTATAATTAATAACAACAATAATAGGGCAGGAAACCAGCATAAATCTCTTGTTTGCTCTGTGTTACTGTTGTTTTATGCCAATAATAGGGTAGAAAACAAACTGATCAGGTGCTGTTTTAATGCCATAATCTCCAAGTCATGGAAAATGGGCAATTCTGGTCCCTTAGGCACAATGATTGTGCTGAATCCCTGACCCCCCCCCCCATCCCACCCTTTGGATTCAGAGAGAATGATAAAAGTTACCATAAATAAGACATAACCTATGATCTCAAACCAGTTTGACACTGTTTCTGCATTTGGAAAGACGGGAGAATTGTCTAAAACGAGACATGAAAATAGATCAGATCAATCATTGTAGCGCATCATACAGGACAACACAGGATGTTTGCTAATCATAAAAACAACCCTACGGGACCAATATAATATTGGATTCCATTCCATGCACAGCCTGGTGGCAAATCCGTTTAAAAAATAAAAAAAGGATTGATTTCACTTGCAGGATTGTGGGTTATTTCCCTTTCTTTACAAGCTGTCAAGGTAATCTAAATTCACAGCAAAGTTCAAAAATACCCCTCTCCCCATATCCCCATGCTAGAAAGGATGCCATTCTTATTAGCAACCAAGTTCTCTTTGTTTGACCTCTGCTTTCTGGGCAACACCTCTGTTGGCCAAAAACTCCCCATATTTTTCTGCTGGAAAATGAAACGTTAACTCACTGGCTCCCTTTTCCTTCACACTCAAATGTCCTTTATTTCCCCAGCGCTTCATGTTTTATTCTCCTGAAGTTTTATGACCCAGGATAGCTGTTAGTCCTTGAACACTATACCCTCCTCTCCTCATTTCATTAGTCTCGCAGTTCTCAGACTGTGGTGCTCCAGATGTTCCAGTACAACAACTCCCAGCATTCTGTGCCAGCCCATGGACTGCTGGAAGGAGGTGCTCAATAACATCTGAAGGACCACCCGGTTGAAAACTGCAGCCTAGCCTATGCCTGCAGTCAACTAAAATGGAAAAGGCAACCTCCAACAACCTTATGTCCTCCGGATGTTTTCAACCACAACTCTCATCAGCCTCAGCTCAACCGCAGAGGCTGACGGGAGTTCTAGTCCAACGCATACAGAGGTCACTGCATTGGCAAAGGCTGTGCGAAAACCTAAGGGACTGAAAAGCACCAGGAGAAGGAAATGCAAGATGAGAAAGCCGAAAACTAACCTTATGTTTTTAGACTTTCCTGCTTGCAGGCAAATCTCCCCGCTGCCTGCGGCAGAACCATCGTACTACCCCTTGCCTGTGAAGACTATGCTCACTCTTCTGCTCATTTCAGTCACCGGACCCACAGTTATTCGTCGATTCCCTATGCGTGCGCTAAATGGCTGGTGTAGGTCCGTCTCCCCACCCCTTCTGCAAAAAGCAAACTCCCCAGTGGAATTTCAACTTGTTTTTCTCCCTCCCCCACCTGCTGATCCCACTGACACACAGCCTCCTTGGGAAACACCAGCTCCCACACGTCAACGTGTGGGTCTCTTTGGGGAATTATTAGCAGGAACTCTTTTACGCTTCCCTTTGTGAATAGGAACTGCCAATTCTCACTAACACAACCTCTCCCACGGCTTGTCCAGCGCCACCCACTCCATTAGCCTCCCAGATTTCCAACACCAGCCGTACCATGCACCACCACCCCCTTTCTACCACGAGACAAGCAGACAAGACTTATTTTCCCCTAGAGTTCTCCAAAAACTACCGCACTTGTCATGTCCGGCAACCAACAGCTAAGATAGCCAATACCAGAGAAAACAGCCATACGTTTCCCAGGGAACTGGATATAGTCCCACACAGCTGGAGAGGAGGGGGAAGAGAATAACGTTCCATACGGATAATGAGATTATCAACTCAAAGCCCCTAGCTCCGAGCTCAGCCACAAACACGTTGAGCGGTCTTAGCAAAGTCATTGCTGCTCAATTCCCCTCCTCCATCATGGATAATGAACGGGGCAACTGGGCTATATTTAGGAATTGTATGCCCTTCCCCAGCCTTGGTCTAGGAAGAGGAGATTCACAAGAGGTGCCCCAGATATTGCTGGACAACCAATGGCCAGAGACAATGGGAAGTGGAATCTACAGCTAGAGGAAACTACACTGGTCCCTACGTCTTGCCCAGAGGAAATCTGGTTGTACATCTCTATTAGGAACTCTGCTCAGCAACAAGCTTCATTCTTTATAAGTATTGGAACCCTTTGCCCAAAGGTTCATTTGGCAACTCATTTCTCCTGCAGGTTTGCTGTTCTGGCATGCCTGTGGTCAGGCCGCATCAACTCACCCATCAACTGAAGATCAACACTTTGCAAAAACCCATTTATTACACCAGCTGGGTGAGCAGGTTCTGTGGTAAACGCTCAGTGAGACAACATGCTCACGTTGCCATGTCCGTGCACAGAGTATCAAGACAATATCAAGCGCTTGCAGCAGCCAACAGAAGGGCTCCCTAAAAAATCCAAGTACTGTACTTACACTGAGATGAAGAATTATGCACCAGGAAGCATTCCTTTAAGGATCGCTATCATGTACCCTGGCCCACCACAGGTGTTCACAGATGCACCATTTGGATCATGAGGACATCTGTGGAATGGCTCCTTCATCCAGGGACATTTATTACAGAATATCCAAGGGTAGACTTAGATATTACAATGCTCATTCTTCTAGAATTTGGAGTAGCTATTTTTGCTTCTCCAATCAGGGAACTCTTTGGTTTTCCCTTACATTCCAGTATTCTAAGTGAGTTAGTTTTGTCCTTCTAGTTGGGGGGAAAATGCCAACTTGTTTTAGATATCCTAATAACCATTTTCAGCACAAGGGACGAAAAAATGCCCCTTTTCTTGATAGCCAACGGGCATCCATCCTGGGGCTTCATGAGTGGTTGTCTGGATACATAACAGCACTGCTGAAAAGGTTCCATCTTGGTTGTTAGAATCCATCTGACTTCTGAACAAATGCAGAGCCAAGCTTGCCAAAAAGATCTACCCCCCCCCCCAATATAACAGGTTACACTAGAAGGTAATGCAAGCAGGCCATGCAAGCATTGTTTTGCTTCACCAAAGCTCCAAGCACAATCATTTCAGGTCAGGTGCAAGTACCAAAGCTAAAAATCAGAGCATCGTTTGCACAACTACAACAAAGAAACTGGGTGATGGAGAGGGAAGGCAGGCCAAGCCAGGAAACTGTAGTCTTTTCACCCTGAAATGCAGCACACATGTGCACACACACACACACAGCCTTCTTCATTTTAGCAGCTTAATTTAGGCCCTTTCTGCACTGGGCCTTATTCTGAATTATATCCTGGAATTGGGACCTGACATCTACATGTGGGTGCAGACTACAGCCTGCAGATGGCAGGTCCCTATTCTAGGATATAATCCAGAATAATGTGGAAAGGGCCTAATTTTTGGTTTAATTGGATGATGCACATGTCTCTCTACGCATGGACAGAACGCAGGTCCATTGGTTGACGTTTTGTGTTGGGAAGCCAGCTGGGAAGAAAATCTGTTCTTGCTCATGAACAGAAATATCCCTGATGTGTCTTAGAAGTAGGAAAACATGGAATTTTATGAAATTGTGTTTTGGCCTTCTGTAGTCTGCACCAGCTCATGGATGTCAAGTCCCTAATTCTGGGATAGAATTCAGAACAAAGCCCAGTGCAGAAAGGGCCTCAGAAAAATGTGATCAAGCTTCTTAGAAGTCAAAGGGTTTTTTTCCACTAGAACTAAGTACCCATTAATTACCCATTAGGGACCAATTAAGCTCAGAGCAGGAAGACCCCATTTCCACTGGAGACCCCATTAGAACCTGATTTGTTCACACCTGTACTAGGGAAATCCAGATTAAATGGGTCCTCCAGGACCTATAATACGGATTTCCTGTGGACCCCATTAAAGGGGTCTACAATCCAGTCTTCAAGCATCAAATACAGAGTAGACACATCACCCCCAAAACGTGGTGTGATAGACATCTCTCACTTTGGTACAGACGGATGCTCCACACAGGTGCTGCAGTGTTCCCACTGCGAGATTACGTAGCACCCATTGCTTATTGGGTGCTACACTGCCTGTGGAGATGCATTGGGTACTTCCTTAGATCTGGATCTTCTAAATCTAGATTAGTTGAAGGACTCATTTCTTAGATCTGGATCATCTTAGATCCAGATTAAGGGAGGTAAGTGCGAAATCAAAAGGTCGCCCAAGGCCTAATCCATCTCCAGCCAGATAGAGCCCAACCTTTCCTCTAAAAAACATCCCAGTGTCTAACAGGAACAGCACTTTTCTACAGATAGCAAGTGCAACCATTCTCCTTCCCCACCCCCACCTCCACACAGCCTCATAATTACAGCAATCATTTACTACAGTAATTACAAAACAAGGAGGAAACAGGGGTGAAGTAGTTATGGGGCAAAAATGATAATAATAATAAAAAAAATTACACGCAACTACCCAGCATTTTAAAAAAACAAGAAGAGGAATTAGAAAAACATGAAGGTCCCTGGACCACGTTCTATGAATCTTGACCTTCTGTCATCTTCTGTATAACTTGCACATTCACAAAAGAGGGTGTTACTCCAGGTTTTCTCACAGAAAGACGATAAACAGGACCGTGTGAGATATTATTGGCCAGAGCATTCGATACATTTTGTTTTAAGATCACTCCATATTGCACAAACAACAGTGTTTTGTGGAAATGTGCCTAGCAACAGGATTCCTTTGTTTTTGGACCAAATATCAGGAAACCTGTTGGTTAAAGAAATCTACATTCAGAGTAAGAAAGCTGGAATCACAACAAAAACATGACTCCATAAAATTCCATGTTTTCCTAGCTCTAAGGTGTAACAGGGATATCTTTGTCCACAAGCAAGACCAGAGGCCAATTCACACGTGGCCTGCTAGTGCACATTGGGGAAGCTTCTGGGAAGCACCATTTGCACCAGCAGGAGGTGTTTCCACACCAGAAACATCTCCTGCTATTGCAAAAGTTCCCCCAGTGTGCATGAAAGCTCCCCAATGGTGCATGAAAGTGCATCACACATGTCCCATTCCTTACTTTTCCCACCCACTGGAGAGAACATTCGCACCTCTTCCGATGCTGGGGGTTACCTGAGGTGCCGTGCAAGTGCGCTGGTGTTTCAGGTGACCTGAGACGCTAGCATGCGTGTGCAGTGCATGACCATGGTCCCAGTGATGTCACACCAGCCACCAGGATGAAGATGGTGGCACCCAGTCATGCACCTGGACCTCCAGTAGGTCTGCAGATACATGGCGGGAGGGATGGTGTGCATTAGCACTCGCAAATGTAAGTGCTAGTGCACACCAGTGGGAGTTCCGGACAGGACAGGAAGTCCAGAAATGCCTCTGATATACTCTCCAGCTAGTTCCCAATACAAAACGTCAACCATGGGACCTGCATTCTGTCCATGCAGAGAGGCAGATGCATCACCTAGCTAAGCCAAACATTAGGCTCTTTCTGCATTGAGTCTATTCTGGGTTATATCCCAGAACAGGGACCTGCAATTTGCATGTTAGTGCAAACTACGGCAGTCCCTGGACAGGGCCTCTCATAGTCTGCACCAGGATGTGGATGGCAAATAACTATTCTGGTGTATAATCTGGGAAAAGACCCAGTGCAGAAAATGCACAAGGAAGCTCTGCTAGATCAAGCCAAACTAATAGCCACATTTTAATAGAAAGCATGCACAGCATAAATGCAACAGCACCCTTCTTGTTCAAGATCCTCGGTTTCTAACCTTTAGAGACAAGTAATTTTCAATACTAGACATACACACAGCCATCACAACTGGTTTAACTCAGTGGAACGGTTAAGACTCACACAGTACAGTAGCTGGGCATTCCCGCACTGAGCACATGGTTAGATCCTCCATGTATTCTGTAATTCCACATGAGGCACGTGCCAGCCCTGCCTTCCATGCAAAAGAAAATGAACTTTGGCCTCAACTCAAAATTGCCTCCATCTGGTCCCATGATTACACATACCTGAGATCTTGTAGAATCCAAGGTCTTTTCTGCACCTAGTCTTATTCCAGATTATATCTCGGAATAAGGACCTGCTATCCACATGCTGGTCCAGACTATGGAAGACGCCATTAGAGACCCACTGCAGCCTGCACTAGCACGTAAACAGCAGGCTACTATTCTGGGTTATAGCCTGGAATAAGGCTCAGTGCAAAAAGGGCTCTAAAACATTACCATGAAGAATGCATTCAATGGAAAGTCCCCAATATGCTCCTTGCAAGTCAACCTACACGTTATGGAAAGAAGCATCAACTCAATGTTCCCGATCCTTAGATTACCCTTAGACTGCCCTCTGAATGTTGCTTGCTGTGCACCTTAAGACCCAGAGCTTCGGCACAGGGTATGAATTTTTCATTTAGGGTTCATCCATCCTTGCAGTGAAGCACTGAAATCGCAGCCCACTTTTTCTACAGTGCAATAGAAAAAGTCTGAACTCCAAGGCACTCTGCTCAAACACAAAGATGCTGCATTTCAAAACATTCACACGACGTTCCTTCTTTCATAGCAAGCACCCTGAAATACCACCACCGTCCCGAAAGAACGGTGGCCCTGTTGGTCTGCAAAAGAAAAAGCATCGCACCTGTGAAATGTTGTGAGACAGCACATAAAGTTCAATTTGTACCCAACTGTGTTCGCCTCTGTCCTCAAGTTATTGCTTTTGCTCTGGAAGATGGGGTGGTGGCGGTGTTCACCACATGGTCTTGGACTACATCTAACGCTCACCCTTCACCACACTGGCCGTGCTGGTTGGAGGCCCAAAATAATCCAAAAGGCATCAGAGCGGCCATTGCTACTCTGGAAACTAAGTTCAGGAGACAAGGTGAACATCACAATAATAATAATAATAATAATAATAATAATAATAATAATAATAATAATAATAATAATAATAATAATAATAATAATAATAATAATAATAATAATAATAATAATAATAATAATAATAATAATAATAATAATTCATCAGTTGTATGCTACTAAAAGAGGAAGATACAAGATGCAATTCTCAACTCTTGTACTAGAGCATCCTCACATAAGCTGATACCACCAGAATGTTTTAGCCCCAAGTATAGCCCTCTGGATGTTAGTGAATCACAGCGACCACCAGTCCTCGGCATCAGCTACACTGGCTGGGCTAGGGCTGGTCACGGTTGTAGCTGAGGAACATCTAGAGCAGTGGTTCTCAACCTTCCTAATGCCGCGACCCCTTAATGGAGTTCCTCATGTTGTGGAGACCCCCAACCACAGGGGCGGAGCAGCTGGGAGGTGGGAGGGAAGGGTGGCGGGAGACTCGTCGCGACCCCTCTGAAAGGGTAATTCGACCCCGAAAGGGGTCCCGACCCCCAGGTTGAGAACCACTGATCTAGAGGGCTATCCTTGGAGCATACTTCAGACTACCATGCTACTTGGAATTAATGGGGGTGATAATCCAGTTTATCTGGAGGGCTCACCAGCTTCACGAAGGCTGCTCTAGAGAATAAAGATAACAAGACTTATTTCCAGGTAGGAATACTCTGCAGTCCTTGTGAATTACTCAAAGTCACAAGTTGTCACAGAGAGGAACAAATGTGTGAAGGATACGCAGGCACACACTGGCATGATGTTTCCAGGACCAGCATCCAAATCTCTTCCCCAAAGTCTGCAGAACACACTAATGCACATGGCTAGCACGGCCGCACAGCCTCTGCAATTGGTAGCAAGCAAGACAAAGTGCTGCATTTCATCTCCTTCCTCCAAACACCACATACAGAATGTGCACGTTACAGTCACCACATGCCCCTGTATTTATGTTGCTGGGAACAAGGCCTGAACAGAACTCCAAAACGGTATATATCAACCTACCATGAGACAACATCCTGCCATATCCCAGGCGATACGGCAGGGCATGCCGCCTCTCCAGAAGGTGTCACTTGACATCTGTGAATTCATCAGGAAGGTCCCCATTTTGTGCAAGGAAGAACTTTGGAGGCAGAGAGAGGGAAAGGGATAAATGGTCACGCACACGTTAGCAAATCTCCACACCTATCCAGATGGGCTTTTAAAGGAGAGAGAAAGAAGAGGAGGAGGAAAGGAGAAAGTTGTATTTCAAAGGAAGCTGCTCCAAAAGGGAAAAATGCAGATCAGAATTTCAACAGCTCCTCCTTTGCCAGTTTTGTCACTATGTAGCAATGGCAGGATGAGAAACATGCACAGAGAGGAACCAAACTAAATTTAACCCTCCAGCCCGCACAAATGGCAGAGAGGTAAAAACACCTTCAAAGAATGAAACGGCATTAGTTCTACCCCTATGTCCCTGAGTGGCTTTTATTAGCAGAGAAGCAAGCACTAAATGAAGATCTATGGGCAGGGATGTGCAAAGCATTGAAAATAAGCAAGAAAGTCAATGGCTTCTCTCAGCAAACCTGAGTCTGTTAAACAGTATGCAAACAAACATATGATTTTTTTTCCCTGTACTTCTTAGAAGGTGGAAATACAGACCCAACAAGGCGAGAGGTTTTCAGAGCTCCACGACAGATGCTATTCATGGTTAGTAGACAATATTGAACCTACCTTCTCAGTTCTGGAGGGTTTTTTTTGTTTTTGTTTTTAAAGTTACCCATTCTCCTTAGGACTTAAGTTTTACCATACAGGTCCCTAGACTATTCATGCAGACAAGGACGCATTGGAAAAGTCCAAAATTATTCTGCTCACACGATCCCCCTGCCACTGGTGTTTGCTTTTGTCCCTTCATCTGAAAACACTATTCAGTCTGCCCTGACACCTCCTCAATAAACCAGCAAAGTTTACATCCATGTGGTTGAGGGAACTGTATACAACACTGCTCCAAAAAGCAGAGGCCTCCTTAGCGTTAGCACCCATTCCGAAGTTCAGAAGTCCCAAACAGCAGCCCTCCAGCCATACTGTACCTAGACTACAACTCCCAGCATTCCGCGCCCACCTGAGCTCAAGGTGGACCCAGCAGGCTTCCTCGGCACAGATGGGAAAACAAGCAAGAGGTCTTTTCAGGTTTAAGGTACTCAAGCCACTTGGCACACCTTATTCCCCACCCCCACCCCCACCCCACCCCGCTGCCGCCTTTTGCATTCTTGCTGGAGCAGGCAGGGCAAAGTGACCTAGACACTCCAGAGCACAAATCCAAGCGGGCTTTGAAAGAGGCGGCACAGAGCTGGACCGCCTGAGCAGAAAAGGTTGCACCTCTCTCCTCTCCTCCCTGCCCTCATTCCCAGACCTTCCACTCCTGAATACCAGATCTTGTTTCAGGCTCTGCCCTCCCCACAGCACAGACCTGTTTATCAAGGCCCTGGTCTCTTTCAAGCGAGAGCACTTCAGAGGCTCCATTTCCACTCGGCTGACACACACTATTTATAGATGCTTACCATTCTCCCAGATCTTTCTTCTGGATCTCAGCAGAAATAGACCACCCCCAGATCCCCGGAGCCTCCCTTCAAGGCAGCAAGAGCAAGAAAGGCAGCCAAACAACGCTCCCTCCCCCTCTGCCGCCTGGGCTACCCGTAACCTTCTCCCTGCCTTCGCGTCCTTGTCTTTGCCAGCGTCCAGTTCTAAAACGAACATTACGCTCTGTCCGCCGCCTTCCACAACCCACGTGCACGTGTCCTTTCCCCTCCAGGGGCTTCCCCCAGGTACAGACTCTGGGTCAGGGCTAACCCATCCAAGAAGGCGCTCCGGTTTGGTTGCTTTAAGATTCACTGCCATTCTCAGCTAGACACGTCCCATCCTGTTTTCTGTGGGCTTTTCTTTTAAAAATAATAAAATAAAAAAGGAATGAATGAATGAATGCACAAAATCTGTAAACGCAGTCAGTTCCTGTAGGCACTGTATGTAAAATACAGACCTCAAGAGTAACCTATGAACGTAGATTAAGGTACCCCAGGATGTAAAATGATGCATTTGGTTCGCGTTCCTTCTCCCCACCCCAAACCTGTACCATGAACTGTAGACAAGCACAGAATCTGACTGGGAGAGAAACTTTTGCAAGCAAGTTCAGAACAGGTCTGGAACAGGTCTCTTGCAAGAAAGTGGATCAAAGGAAATCCCTCCAGCTTGGGGCATGCTGGACTCGAAGGGAAGGAACAGCAGCTCCACTGGCACCAACTGACACACACACTCAAAAGCTGGATCTGGTGCTTCTCAGGGCAGAACTGGCACAAAGACAACCGCAAGCAGAGAGATGCAATAAATGTGGCTTGGCTCGCATGGGTTCCACAGGTGCAACCTGACTTGACTGGCGCACCATCTTTCCTTCCATACAGGTTCAGTGAGCGTATAAGGTTTGCTTCGTGCCCACTGGCTCAATGCCCTCAAAGCTACTCACCATCACAGCCACCAGCTTCCCCACTGTCCTTCCCTGCTGAGCTATTCAACAGTCTGATAACCGAAGCTGCCGGGGGTCGAACCTACAACCTTCCAACATGCATGCGCCGTGTTCTAAAAACACCCCCAAAGCTCTCTTTCCAACCAGATCTCTCTTGGCATCAGCTTCTAGGAGATGTTCCGGGGCTCATGCAATAGCAACTCAGCGTCAAAAGCGATCTCGGACCGGAGTGGGTGGGTGGGTTCCGTTCTTCTTCTATTCTCCTGGTAAGAACCTGAGAATCCAGCTTGCAGCCCTCCCGCTTTCCAGGAGACGCACACCCTGTCCTCCGCTCATCAACCACTAAACCTCACCTTCCCTAGGGCAGGGAGAGAAAAGGAAGGAGAAAGACAAACATGTCACACGCGAGGCAGGTTAGCAAGGAGAGACGCCTGAGACACTGCTGGGCCTTGTTAGTAAAACTTTCTCCGCACAAAACTATGCCAACAGGCCTTGACAACGAAAACCTCAAAGGCTTAATTCAAAATATTACCCAGTATACCTCATCAGGCAAATTGCTCTTGCTAATTTATTCCTGCTTGAGCAACGAGCGTGGTTTTCTTTTCTTCTTTTTTTTAAATTTCGCTTGCTCTTTCAGACAATGAAGGAGACTTGTCTCAAAGAAAACAAACAAGGGAAACACCCCGCACAAGGAGGGCAAACCCTGCTCTTCTCTAGATCTACTCCGCGGCCAGCAGATTCTGCCAGGGATTTCCTCATAGCATCAGACCTCAGATCATCGGTGCAATAGCCAGGTTGGCTGCAAGGAAGGCCACAATCTTGTGCATATTTACCTGGGAACTGCCGAGGCTCAGTAGTAAAAGCAAAGGGCCTGGCAAGTGGGCGCCAGGCTGATCAACAGTCTCTCCCTGGAAGTAGGAATGGCGAACCACTTCTGCGTTCCTGCCGAGAAAACTGCACAGAGGTGCCCACGGAGGTGCCCGCACGGTCAGCCAGGAGCCTGATGCAACTTGAGGGTGCTCGGTCACAAGCCAATCAAAACCCTTGGAGTGAACACGCATGGGGTTCTGCTGCGGCAATGTGAAAGGCAAGGAAAACAAGGAAGGAAAGAATTTCCACCACAGGAAATCCGTGTAGGTGGGAGGGGAGGAGAGGGAGGGAGGGAAGGCGATGGGGGGGGGCTGCTCCAAAGGAAGGTGAAACCCAGAAACTTCAGAATGAAACCCAGTGCCCAAAAATTGCAGCACACTCAGCTGTGAATACCACCGCCCACGCTATATTCATGGAAGTTACTTCCAAGTAAAGTAACTTGCACTGTTGGGGGGGGGCACCGTCCCCACCCCGGTCCAGTCCAGCCATGCAGCAGGGCCAGGGCACTTTTGCTCCAAAGAGCTCAGAACTTTAGTGTCTGCCCCCTCCCTGCCTCCCTCCAGGGATTTCGGGCGACAGCAGTCACCTGCCTTCTAGCGGACAGAACCCAGCCTGGCAATCTGTCATGCGCCGCTTCTGAGAAGGGGAATAAGATTTCACCAAAGTGTTTGTGCCACATCCATGCACGCACACGCACACACCTCCACCTGCCCTGCACCATGGCTTCAAAAGGCACTGCATTTCTCTTTCCCCCCCC
>MTQE01001424.1:10357022-10372687 GCA_014337955.1 Aspidoscelis marmoratus
GTAGAGGGGGGTAGGGGGGGGTAGAGGGGGCGGGGGGGTAGAGGGGGGTGGGCAGTCGCTGCTGCTGCTGCTGCTGCCCGAAAAGACGCGGGGACTCGCCCCGGGGAAACTCACCGCCAGTCGCCTGCGCCTCCTGCTGCTGCTGCGCTCCGGGAGCCTCTTCGGCGGCGGCTGCCTTCCGCGGGAGACTTTTCTCGTCGCTCGCGCCGGCGGGGCTCCCCTGGCTGCCGGCGAAGCTGCCCGAGCCCTCGGCGCCCCCGGCCGCAATCTTCAGCGAGAGCATGTTCATCGCCCCTCCGCCCGGCGGCGGCCTCGGCTGCTCGACGGCGCCTCACATGATCCCCCTCCGGGCGCAACTCGGCTGGACAGCGGCAGCTGCGGCGGCGCTGCTCCGCCGTCGGTCGGTCGGTCGGCCGGCCGGCCGCTAGCGGGGAGACGCCGCCGCCCGCGCCTCCTTCCTTCCTTCCTTGCTGCCTCCGTCCGTCCGTCCGGGGCTCCGCTCCGCTCCGCTCTTGCTTCGCCGCCGCCGCCGCCGCCGCCACACACACAAAAGAAACGCGCCGGCGGCGGCGGGGGGGCGAGGAGGCGGAGGGGGCGGCGGCGGCGGCGGCGGCGAAGGGGACCTGCAAGGCGGCGGCGGAGGAGGAGGAGGAGGGAAGAACGGCGCTTCCCCGCAGCAGCTCCTGGCTGGCTGGCTGGCTCGCCCGACGGGCTGGCTGGCTGCTGCTGGGTGGGAAGGCGGAGGCAAGCAGCGGCGGCGGCGGCGGCGGCAGCCCCAACCAGGCGCCCTCGGGGCTCCTTCGCCCTCGCTTCCTTCTCCTCCTCCTGCCGCTCGCTCCGCTTGGAGGACGGGAAGGGGGCAGGCAGCGGCTCCCCCTGCTCGGCTCGAGCGCCTCCCGGGCGGCGGCTGCCTCCCGTCTCAGCAGCCTCCCCGCCGCTTACCTTCGCTGCTTGTCAGCACTCAGCTCGGCAGCGGCGGCGGCGGCAGGAGCAGCATCCGGAACCCCAGGGAGAGACCTGCAAAGCATCTTGGGGGATGTAGTCTTCCCGCTGGGGGGGGAGAGGGGAGGGGAGGAGCAAGGAGCGGCAGCGGAGGAGGAGGAAGAGGAGGAGGAGGGAGGAAGAAGCGGCTCGGCAGCAGCGGCAGCGGCATTTAAGGCTTTGGAGGGCGGGGGGGGCTCTCTTCCCCTTTAGATCCCTCTTGGGGCATGCAAGGCTCCCCTCGCCCCGCTTGCACAAGGGAGCTGCTTGGTCAAAGAGGCGGGGGCCACGGAGAGAGCCGGGGACATTCGACAGGCTTGGAGTTTGCAAGGGGCCACGGCGCCAGGGACACCCCCGGGCCGGGTCGGAGCAACGGCTGCTGCTGCTGCTGCTGCTCTGGGGGCGGCGACCCAAAACCTGGAGCCCCCGCTGTACCGGGCAGAGTTAGACAAAGAACTGGCTCGGTTGCAACTTTTGCAAAATCTCCCTCCCTTTGCAGTTGGGCTTGGGGAAAGTTTGGCCCCCGTGCAATGCACTGCTTGGGGAATTCTGTTCTTTTCTTTGCAAAAATGCCCGTGCGTGTGGCAACGCAGATGCGGACCGAACTTCGCAGGCGATGCTTTGCTCGGGGGGTGGGGGTGGGGGGCTCTGGGAGAATTTAAAAATAAAGAATTCAAAGCTAGAGACAACAAGAGCAAAAAGCCAACAGCACCCAACTCTCATTAACGAGTCCAAGTACTGTCTGCGTGTCACCAGTGCCCTCTAATGGTGGGAATCGGAACCAAAGTATCTAAAAGTCCCTCTCTGGGATGCGCGCGAATATTCGTAACATTCGATATCCCTACAAACGTGTACGAATTCAGACGTTCATGTACGGATCAATGTTTATATTTGTACAAATGTTTCGCGACATTCGTGAAACGGGGAGGCAGGAAAGCGGCTGCGCCGATTGCATCTGCGGCTGATCCGGAGTGCCTCCTGCGTGGTTCGAGAGCGGGTTCAAAGTGGTTTCAGGGCAGATTTGATGCCTTCGGAGTGGATATGTTAAAGGATCCGTACGCGCTCGTGTCAGATATTCGTACAAATTTATACAAATTCGTATTGAATAGAATCCTACCGCATTTGAAGGGGATCTGTTTGGAGAAATATGAATTTTCGTGAACTTCCCTAATCTGGCAGCACCGCTTGACTCCCAGGCAAAAAGAGGGCATTTGTAGCAGTTTTAGGGCTGTTGTGCCCTGTTCCAGGTTTCTTCTTCTGGGAACCTGCTACAGATGAGATTGAATCCGGCCGTGAAAGCCTTCATATGGCCCAGCAAAGGGCATTCTGAGTGGGTGTTGCAATGAGAGGATACTTTGGCTGGTGTCGCTTGTGCCATCCTGCCCTGGCTTCCAGCTAAGCAAGCCTTAAGGGGAAGTTTGGGGCTTTGCTAAGGTACAAAATCGTTAAAGAGAAAAGCCAGACGTCCACGGCATTGATTGTTGGGGTAGGAGGTGATGTACATTGGAGGGGAGGCAGAGGATGCTTGCTGAAAGGGTCTGGTTGGCTGGTTTCCCACCCAGAACCCTGAACAGGATCTGTTGGCACTCTTCTGGAGAGCTTGTTTGCTGCTGGATTTGCTCAGCTTTGCACTAGATAGAATATAAAAGGAATCCTGCTGGACCAAGCCACGGTCCATCTAATCTAGTATCCCATTGCACATCAAATGCTTCTGGGCATCTCGAGCAGAAGAGCAAGGCAAAACCTTCACCTCCTCGCAAATTCCTGCAAATGGCCTTTAGAGTCATTCTGTCTGTCTCTCATACCCAGAAATGGTACCTAGGCATCCATTCTAGTATCCATTGATACACCTGACCTCTGTGAATTCATTCAGTCCTTTCTTAAAGCCATCTAGACTAGTTGTGTATTTTTAAAACCTAGGGTATCAAGTGTGTAATGCACAGTTATGGCAGAGAATTATGAAGAAGAAGAAGAAGAAAGTTGGGTTTTATACTCCACTTTTCTCACCCTTAAGGAGACTCAAGGTGGCTGACAAACCACCTGTTCTTCTCCCCACAAGAGACACCTTGTGAGGTAGGTGAAGCTGTGAAAGCTCAGAAAGAGAGCTGTGACCAGCCCAAAGTCACCCTGATGGCTTTGTGTGGGAGTGTAGAATCAAATGGGGAGACTTCCAGTTAAAAGTCAAACACTCTAAGCACAAAACCAAACTGGCTCACAGAAGAGTTGGTTTTTATACCTGGCTTTTCTCACCCATTTAAGGCACTCAAAGTGGCTGACAAAATTTCTGTTCTTCACCCCCAACAGGCACCCTGTGAGGTAGGTGGGCCTGTGGGGGCTCAGAAAGAGAGCTGTGACCAGTCCAAGGTCACTCAGCTGGCTTTGTGGAGGAATGCTGAATCCAATGGGGAGACTACAAGATAAGAGTCCAAAACTCTAACCCTCAGATTTTTCACCTGGTCTGGGTGCAGCCAAAGTGGCAGTTGGAATCCACCTGGAAAACAAGACAAAACAAAGAGAACTAGAGCTCATCTACAGATTCCAGTATATGTCTCCCCCATATATTGTGTCTGTTGCTTCCAAACTGTGAAAGGCCTGAAACATTGCATGTGCATACCAGGGTCATTTTGAGCACATGCTTTCATTTCTAGAGATAATTAATATGTAATGCTCCAAAATTATTAATATTGAACGCCCTCCTTCAAAATCATGAAACCTTGGGCGGTGCCTTGCCTTAGGACTAACTAAATCAGCATTCTCTGCATAAATTGGCAGTTGTTTTCCTGGGTTCTGGGAGCCAGACCCTGAAGGGCACCAGGTTAGGAAAAGCTGTTTTTTCTTCATATGCAGAGGTAGTGTGCACTGAATCTGTCCTCACAAGAACTCGGTGAAATGGATGATATTGAGAAAAGAGTGACTAGTCCAACATCTTGAGCTGAATTTCACACCAGAGTCTAGATCATGAGAAGTAATTATTCCTCTTTACCTTGGTCAGACCTCATCTAGAATACTGTGTTCAGTTCTGGGCACCTTGATTTCAAAAATGACATTGACAAACCAGAGCAAGTCCAAAGGAGGGCTACCAAAATGGTCTGGAAAGCATGTCCTATGAGGAACGGTTGAAGCATCTAGGAATGTTTAGGCTACAGAAGATAAGACTGAGAGGAGACAAGATCACGGTCTTCAAGTCTCTGAAGGGCTGTCACAGTACAGAGGGATCATCCCTATTCTCACTTGCACAAGATGGGAGGACGAGAAACAACGACATGAAACTTCAAGGGAGTCGGTACAGATTAGATATTAGGAAAAGCTTCCTGACAGTGCGGGCGATCAGGCAATGGAATAGGTTGCCACGGAACGTGGTTAGCTCTCCTTCACTGGAGGTCTTCAAGCAGAGGCTAGACTTACATCTGTCTGGGATGGTTTAGGAAATCCTGCATTGAGAAAGGGGTTGGACTTTATGGCCCTAGAGGTCCATTCCAACTCTATGATTCTGTGATTCCATCTGAAGTGGCTTTCCTGGTTTTTGAAGCCATCAGTTATCAGGTCACTCCCATGCATGTCTGCTGAAAAGCCCAGTGGAGTGCAGAAAAGGGCAACCAGAATTATCAGGCAGTAGGAACCAAACTGCAACATCTGGTTCCTTCAGCCTTGAAAGGCTGCATTTAACAGGTAGCCTGACTGAAGTCTGTGAAACCACACATGGTGTAGAAAAGGTGGATAGAGAAAACATGTCTTCTCTGCCGCACAACACTTGAACCCGGAAGCACTCTGTGAAGCTGATGAACAGGAGAGAAAGACTGACAAGGGGAAATATCTTTTCACCCAGAGCGTCTTTAACCTATGGAATTTATAACCAACAGAGGTGATGGTAGCAACATGCCTAATTAGCTTTAAGAAAGGATTAGATGAATTCATGGAGGACAATATACCAATGGCTATTAGAATGGATGCTTAGGTACTACTTCCAGGTTGGGAGAACAGGAAGGATGCCTCTAAAGGACATTTGCAGGGAGTCACGAGCTGGTGAAGGTTTGTTTGTTTGTTTGTTTGTTTGTTTGTTTGTTTGTTTATACATTTATACATTTATACATTTATACATTTATATGCCGCTCCATACCCAAGGGTCTCTGGGCGGCTCACAGCATTTAAAACAAACATATAAAAATTATATCAAAACAGGTTAAAATATAACTGTAAAAATACAAGAATAATTAAAAAGAGCAGTGGTTTTTAGTGGGGGAAGTATGGGGAACATTTAACCAAAGGCCTCCGTAAAGAGGAGCGTTTTCACTGCCCTCCTAAATAGCCGCAAAGAAGGGGCCTGACGCACCTTGAGGGGGAGACCATTCCACAGCCTGGGGGCCACTACCAAGAAGGCCCTCTCCCGGGTGCCCACCCGCCTAGCTACTGAAGGCGGGGGGATCACCAGCAGGGCCTCCCCTCCATATCTTAAAACGCGGGCAGGTCGATATGGGAGAGGGCGCTCCTTTAGATATCTGGGGCCCAAGTCATTTAGGGCCTTATAAGTCAAGGTTAACACCTTGGATTGGGCTCAGTAGTGAATTGGCAGCCAGTGCAGTTCTTTTAAGATCGGCGTAATATGTGTCCGGCTAGATGTTCCTGTCAGCACTCTGGCCGCTGCATTTTGCACTAGCTGCAACTTCCGAACCGTCTTCAAGGGAAGCCCCATGTAGAGTGCATTACAGTAGTCCAAAGTTTTGCCTTTGGCTTCTGCTTTTGGTGCCCAGAAGCAACCAGTGGACCAGTAAAGGATAATTATGTGACCGATCCAGCAGGGTTCCTCTTATGTCCTTATTGCATGATGTATCACAAAATAATCCAGTTGCGGCCCTCCAGATGTTCATTCATTCATTGTTTGTTTATGCACTGCCTTTTCCAAGCAAAACAAAACCTCAAGACAAGTTTATCGTATGAAACACCATTTAAATACTGTATACAATATTAATATAAAATAAATTATGTGTGAATCCCAGAAGACTTTGAGAAATATTTTTAAAAAAAAGTCCAAAAGCTGTTCCCATCTAGAAATTCTGGTAGCGTCTTCAGCTGCAGATGTGAAGTCCTGGTCCCCAAATGGGAGTGTGGTTCCAATACCACTGCTGACAGCCTTTTGTGTTTAGTAATTACCTAAATATAATAATTACACAGATAAAGGAGCAATTTAAGTATTGATTCCATTTTGTATACAAGTAGCTATAGCTACTGCTGCGGCTGTTCACACCGACTCATAAGCGGCATCAGCACTATACAGGGAGGCTGTGATCTCTTGGTTAACACCTTCAGTACAAGAACCTTTTGGTTCGCATGTCTGGGCTCAGCTCTTACAGAGCAACATGGGGTCTTTCTTCACTTGGTCCCATTGTCTGCTTCCAGGGTGCTCCCAAACTCAGAAATAGCCCCTAATGTGCAGGAGTGCAATGGAAACAGGCTAAGGATCTGCACGAATGTTCTAAACATTCAAAATTCTATTGAATTCGATTGAATGTGGACATTCAAATTCAAATAGAATGTCTACACATTCAAATTAAACATTCAAACTAACGTTGAATGTTCCGAAACATTCATTCAAATGATTTGAAACATTTGAATGCTTAGATACGTATTTATTATATACGTATCTGTACGCATTTGCGCTGATAGTATGGGATGAAAACTGGATGCATAGGGGATAAAATGGGATGCATATGAAATGCGTACAAATACGTGTAACACATACGAATGTCGTCAACATTCGTATCTTCAGATTAGAAGCTAACATTCGAACGAATAGATTCAAATGTATTTGTTTCAAATCGGATTTTGTTGCATTCGGATTCTAAATATTCGAATCGAATAAAATGTTTGGATATTCAATTTGATTCAAATTGGAATGCAAAAAAACCACATTCATGCACATCCCTAAAACAGACTATGTGTGGAGCATGGTTTCCTGCTCGGCACATAGATTTATTGCGTCAAGGCGACTTCAGTCACATCCTCTGGTGAGCCGACCTGCACTTCTGTGGTGCACATAGGGACACATGAAACACCATGCAAGTATGCTGGTGTGTCACATGACTGCCAGAACCAGTGCACAGCAGTTCACCATTGTCCCAGTGTCAGCACCAGGATCCATACACAAGATGGTGGCACCAAAACACGTGTCTGCACTATAGTAAGTGCACAGGGATGGGCAGGCTGTTAAGCACTAGCAATCATTAGTGCAAAAACTTAGTACCAGTGTGGAGAACTTTGACCTTTGCCATTTATGGATGGATGGCAAAGTGCAAATTTGCCCCTGCTAAGTACTAACTGTGGCAGCTCACGAACAGAACTCCACCCCAGAGCATCTGGAAGTGGTAGGCACAGATTAATTTGGCTTCTTAGTCATCCAAAATGAATGGCATGTCCCCCTTGCATGCTCTATCCCAAATGAAAGGGAGATTTCTTGTAGTTCCTCCTTTTTTCGGAAGGGAAAGGAGCATGCAAGAGAGCCTTTTCTGTGGTGACCCCCAGACTCTGGAACATCTTCCCTCTGGAGGCTCACCGAGTTGCCTACATTATATGGTTTTTAGCACCTGGTTAACACATTCTTTTTCACCCAGGCCTTGGATGTTCAGCTTCCTGGGAGGGTGAGAGAGGAGGGTTATATTTTAAATACATTTTAAATACACCATTCTTTTCCACTGTGAGATCTGGTGATGATGGATGGATGGATGGATGGATGGATGGATGGATGGATGGATGGATGGATGGATGGATGGATGGATGGATGGATGGATGGATATTTGCAGGTGACACTTCTAAGTGCACCACCAACCATTGGCTGCTATGAAGAGGCTGAAAACAAAGCAAGGACACACAACCATCCCCAGCTGCTTCCTCTAAGCCACTCCAATACAAATGGTGGAACCAGCAATTCAGCCAAATCTCTGGTGATATTGACTTTGGACCTTTTCTTACTTTGCCTAGAGGGAAGGTCCTGGGATGCTCCACCTTGGAACATCTGCACTGTGTGGAGAAGCTTCTGTGTCAGAAGCAGCTCCAAGTGTGCCAGATGGCTGTGAAACACCAAAAAGTGCCCCACAGCTAAATTAGCTGCATCTAGGAGGCAGCCAGTACACTCCAAAGGCCATTGGCAGGAAGTGGAGAGCAGGTGAAGGTTTTGTCTCTGTCTTCGGCTCAAGATGCGCAGGAGCAATTGGTGGCACAGGATGCTGGGCTAGATGGGATGTGGCCCCATCCAGCAGGGCTGCTCTTACATTCTTATGTCCTTTGGCATGTGCCCTTCACACCTTTTCCATGCAAAAGGTGCATGGGGGGCAGGGTGGCGCAGCCACAGTTGGGTGCTGCATCACCCAGTCACCAAGGCATATGTGGCCATTGTCACAACCCTAGTACAGCAGTATTCACGCTTACCCAGCCCATAATGAAGTGCCGGGTAAGTTTGGGATGGGTCAGGCTTTCAACATGCAGATGTTCCATCCATCACTGATCTCCCTCTGTTTCCACACCCAAAGAAGGTGCACAACCGTCCTTTGAAAAAGTGTTTGCCTTCACTGCTTCAGAATGAAAACTGCAATCCTGTACGAATCCTGAGCTGTCTCCACACAGCAAGAAGCAACCTAGGATATAAACGCCGTCCCCACCAGACCCCAGATTATGGGCACGTCTGGCAAGCTGCATAAAAAAATTATCTTGCTGGGGATTTTTGAGAGATAGCCAAGTGCCAGTCCCTTCCATCTGTTGTTTCTTGCCCGCTTGGTTGGCTCTCAGAAGTCCTCAGCAAGGTGATTTTGTATGCACCTTTCCAGACAGGCTGCAAAATGGGGTTGTTTCAGGAAAAAACGATGTTGACTTTCAACAGTTATGTTGCAATGCTTTTTTTTTTTTGCATTGGGAAGAACCACGGGCGCATCTGGCAAGCTCACTGTAATGCCAAGAGGATCACAGGGTTTATCTCACGCCTAGAGGTTATCCCAGGTGCAACATAAAACCTGTGATTGTCTTGGCATTCTAATGGAAGTGTCAGACCTATCATTTCAATTTAATTCATCAAAAATCCATAATATCACTACGATGGGAAATCCAGCAGTGATGCCTGGTTTCCCGTAACAGTGATGCCTACCTTGCAGGGGTGTACACAAATGCAATTTTTGAGATCAATTAGTAACGAATCAAAAATTCAAAAAATCCAAATGTATCAGAATAATGAAGAAACAAATGCCTGGACATTTGATTTGATATGAATACATTTATATGTATTTGTACGGATAATTTGGACATTCGTATCTGTATGGGTACATATTCATTTCGTTATGTACCTGTATGCATCCCGTTTTCATCCCAGATTTATGCATACAGATGTGTATCGATGCGTCTGAGATGCATATGGAGATATTTGAGTTGCGTAAGAACCTGTACAGATATGAATGTCCAAATTATTTGTACGAATAACTCAAGATACAGTATTTGTATTCATTCAAATTCAGAAATGTGAATGTCCGAATTCGTACAAATTTGTATGAATAACAAATATTTTGAATAATTGTGCAAATCTCTATTACCTTGACACCTGTCAACATCTTTCATGATGGGGTCGATTGGGGCTACCAGAAGTCAGCTAAAGCTTACAAAAAGCATGGCTTGCTTCCGGTTGCTGTGGCTAACCTCATCATGAGAGCTACTGACAGACACTGAGTAAAGCCCAGGATTGCTCTTTGTGTTTGGTGAGGGACAGCAAGAAGCAGCCCTGGGACCTTTTTAAGATCCTACATTACCCTCTTGCCATCTGGAGGCAGCCCTAGAGTCTTCTGCAGAGGTTGTCTTCAAGTAAGCTTTGGAACGCATATGATTTGCCTGCAATTCTTCTTGGTTAGAGTGCAGGACTCGTAGTCACCAGGTTAGATTCCGCACTCCTCCACGATGCCAGCTGGGTGACCTTGTGCTATTTGTAGTGAGCCAGTCTGGAGTGAGCCAGTTTGGCCTTGTGGTTAGGGAGCCGGACTCTTATCTGGGAATACCAGGTTCGATTCTGCCCTCCCCCATGAAGCCATCTGGGTGACCTTGGGCTAGTCACAGCTCTCACAGCCCCACCTACCTCCCAGGGTGTTGTTTTGTGGGGAGAAGAACAAAAGGTTTGTCAGCCACTTTTGTCAGCCAACGCCTCTTCTACTAATTCCCCAAGCCTTGCAATAATATTGTTCTTGCTTTGGTCTTGTTTGAGTGGGTGGGAGAGAAGGGTTTGGCCTCCATTAGCAAATGATGTCAACTTTGAATTTCCTGGCCTATTTTTAGCAACGGGTCAAAATCAATACACATCTGCATAGCCCTTTCCTCTCACCAAGTTCTTGTACAGAATAAATGCAGCGTACCCATGTAACCATCACACTTCTGGCTTCCAAGGGATTTGAACAGGATGAAGCAAAATTAGGGGTCCACGAAGGAGAAGGAGAAATCAGGAACAGGCTGCTCTTGAAGGAAGCTAAGATCTTCCAGGCCAATGCTGTAACATACATATAGAATATCTTTCAAGTGGAGGTCCTTGGTTGTCTTAAATCCCAGATTTGCAACAGTCATATATTAATTGAAGGGAGACTGCAGGTTCACCAGGATCATCTATCAGACTTCCAGCTCCTATCTTCAGGCATCATAATGTATAAAATATAGGAGGATCTGCCAACTAAAAAGATGTGGTACCGGGATTGGGGTAAGAAGAGCTAATAGGAGGAGCCCCATTAAGACTACATTTTGACCACAAGAAAGCCTCACAGAATGTAATGGGTTATACATACATTGACCAAATCATCAGGGATAAGAGAAGAGTGAGCTCAAGTTCTGAGCTACTGGGTATGTTGGAGGGAGCCCTGCTCTCTTTGTCCTTTCAGACTAGCTACCCCTAGGTGGCAATCCATGTGAGCAATAGTCTTAGGGATGTGCACAAATATTCAATTGCATTCGAAATTTGATCGAATTGACCGAATTTTGACATTCGAATTCAAATCGAATGTCCTTCAATTTGAATTTAAAGTTTCAATTTGAATGTTGAATTTTGGATCTATTCATTCAAGTTATTAGGACATTCATATGTGTATGGGTTCGTACACGATGCGTATGCGAAGATTCGCATCTTTTCTGCGTCTGTATGCATTTGTACGGATCTGTACAGGATGAAAACAAGTTGTATATGGGATAACTGCTAGATGCATACAGATGTGTACGGATGCATACAGATGTGTACGGATGCGTATGGACACAGGGAAGATGCATACAGGCATCTATGAATGTCGATATTTGTAAGTGCAAATCTGAACAAAAAATTCAAATGAATAGATTCAAATTTGCTTAATTTGAATCAAATTCGGTTAAATTTGAATTTTAAACATTTGGAGTCCGATTGAATTTTTGGGTATTCGATTTGAATTGAATTGAATCCTGAAGATTGCATTTGTTCACACTCCTACTACAAGATGCCCTCAGGCTATATTGGGTTCTCACCTTTCTTCTACAGAACCCCAGGTAAACCCATCTTCATTCTTAAGCAACCTGTTGGCTCACAGGTGGCAACTGGCCTAAACCCTATGGAGGGCTTCATGGCTGAGAGAGAATGTGAACTCTCGTCTAAAAAAATTTCCAAAAACAATTGGGATCAGTTCATGGAAGTCAGGGCTATGAATGGCAATTGGCCGTGATGACAGTAGGTGGTGGGCTGCCTCTAAAGTCCAGCTGCTGGGAAACTTTAGAGAAATAAGTACACTCGGGTCCTTTTGGTGGGCTTCCCCATGAAGCTGGTTGGCCAACATGATAGGAGGTTGCTGGGCTAGATGGGCGCCACAGATCTACTCAGTGGGGCATTTCTTATGTTCTCCTTTTCATGCCTCTGAAGTCCAGCTGCTGGGAGACTCCTAGTAGAAAAAGCCATGGGCTCATGTACCTCTGATGGACTTCCCTTGCAGCTGGTTGGCCACTGTGGGTACAGACTGCTGGTCTAGCTGTGGCACGTGTCCAATCCAGTGGGATACTTCCAAGATCCTATATCTATGCATGAAATGGAACTCCAGCGATTGGTTTAATGATTTCTTCCTGTTTGACTCTTCATCCTGCCTAGAATATGTCCAATTCTTGCACCTTAGGTCACTGACCTCCTTTTCTATGGACTTCTGGATGGGACAATAGAACATAAAATCCTTTTCCTGCCTTTCTGGGGGGCTGCAGTGGAGGCCATGCCAGCCCTGTCCAGGGTAGTCTAGACAGAACCATTTCTTAAGCCTTTAGATGAGGCTGGGACAAGCTCTGAGATGCCCCACAAATGTGTGTCGCTGCACAATAACACCATTGTGCCTTGTGACAAGACAACACTTGTCCCTGCCTCCTAAGACCACAAAGTGACTCAGAGGGACAGAGAAGGAGCGGGCGTTCCTCTTAGCAAACTCTGGCCATCAATTAGAAGAGCACGAGGTTCCACAGACAGTTATGCTCTGTTTCTACCTAAGTAGAATGGATCATTTTGGGTAAGGCCAAAGTATGAGTGCTGACATAACACGCTCTGCGGCAAATGCTGAACCTGTTCAGACTACCAATTATGGTATCTGAAGCCACTTTAAAGCAGCTTGAAAATGCCTCTTTTGAAAGGGGCATTTTGGAATGTTGTATTATGGGTAGGTTGGCCCATATCTTGCTTTAAAACAAAAACCCAAAACTTGCACACCAATGCAAAGGTTCAGGCTCACATGTCCTCAGCACTCTTTGCAAAAAAATATCAGTGGTCACTACTCAGTAGGGGTGTGCGCGAATGTAACATTCGAACTGAACGTGTGAAAATCCGTATTCATACGAATAAATCACATTCGAAAGTGGTAAAATTCTATTAGATACGAATCTATACCTGTTCTTATGAATATTCGATATGTATCGGATATGAATGAATACATATCCGATATGTATCCAATAAGAATAAATACGTATCTGATATGTATCTGTAACATATCCGCGCTCTGAAAACGTCAAATCCAACCTGAATCCACTTTTAATCCACTGTCGATCCATGTCGAATGCAATCTGGATCCACTGAGGAAGTGACTGGTGAACCGTTTTTCCACATCCCCGATCTAACGAATGTTCGAACTATTCATACAAATGTCCGGAAACATTCCTATTCATTCGAATGTTAGTACGCAAGTATCGTAACATTTGATTCGTGTGTGAAAGTCCGAATTCATACGACTAACGAGTGCTACGAATATCCATGCACATCCGTCCTTGGTTCTTCCCACTTTCTCAGTTGGCTCCCAAAGGAAAGATGAGGAAAGAGGTGTGTTTCTCATGATCAGTCCTTTAAACCCTTCTTGCTATGAATGAAAGGACATCCTCTTGGTTTTTGTTTTTGTTTTTCCTGCTGTGCTCAACAGCATCCACATCTTCTATCAACAGTGCCCTTGTTTCCTTGAAAAGCAAGCTGAATGCACGCCCCAAATTTTCTACCCCCAAGTGTGGAGCTGGAACACTGCCCATCTTTGATGGAGGGAGGGTGCTTCCCTCCAGGATAGTTTGGGACATCGCATATGTTTTTCTCCTTTCTCCCTTTGAATGCACTAATGCCCGATGAAAGGGCAGTGGGGAGAGGGGGTTGTTTGTGCACAGAATCACAGGGGCAGTCTGTTTTGAAACAAACAATTACACACTCTACGTACTTCCCAGTAAGCATGGGACGTGGACGGTGGAGGGACAAAAAGGGGTAAAGGGTCGCCCTCTTAAATGATCTCCCAAAGTTAGGGGAGCAGAGATGGCATGTAGGCTGCAGGCATGGCAGGAGGAGATGTTTATGTGCAGCTGCCCAGGTCCTGAAAGCAACAACAAGATGTTTCTATGGACATACATGTGGGAAAGGCTGTCTGAGAGCACGGCCACACCCTAGCCTCTTAGTCTGTCTCAGAGACTGACAGGAAAGCAAACGGAGCCGTTCGGACAACCCTGCCTGCTGCTGCCACCACAGTCCCCTTCATGACAAAAGGTAAGTTGTGATGGGAGGCACTGTAGAAGGGCAAGGAGACAGGTGGTTGGGGTGGTGGTTGTGTGCCAGGTGGGCAACGCAATGGGGGATAATTGCTGGAGGATGAGAGGGCAGGGTGGAAAGGAGGAAAGATTGTGTGTGGCTAAGACCAGAGGACTATTCGCAATTCAGCCAGTAGGCTGTAGAGTACCAAGGCTGGTACATGCCATGGACAGGATGCCCCTTTGCATTGGCCAGTGAGGGACGCATATTCAAAGCATCCCTTACCGTCCAAAGTGCGAGTCCCTGGTGTGTACCAGCCTGTACCACCACTGCAAAAGCCGGAAGTCCTGCCTCTGGCTGCCATGATTGGCCACTGGTGACGCGCCGGCTGCTGGCAGGTAGCCGGTCATATCGGTCCAGGGGAGGGGAGGGATCGATCTGACTGGGCAGGGTGCCTTCCTACTCCTAGATCTTGCCCCTGTGCCACCCACTCGCCGTGGCATCGCTGGGTGTGTGTGCCTGGATGCCAACCTGCCATCCTCCCTCTCCCCTCTTTGCGATCCATGGGCTATTTTTTCCTTCTTGGCGATACCGTGGGGCTGGATTGAATAGCTGGCAGGGGAGAGGAAACAGCCTGCAGATCATTGGGGGGGAGGGGGGAGGGGGCTTCCATACAACAACAACACACACACCCAGGTGATGCCCTGCATGGCATCAGAGGGCCCGATCCAGGGGTGGGGAGGTGATATCGCGGGGCTTTTCCTCTTCCCTCTCAGGGTTTCTTCCCTCCTCTTGGATTTCGTGCTCCACACCTTGGCCTCTGGTACAGGTGGGGAAGGGATGCTTCTACGTGGAAGCGGCCTAATCAAGGTGCGCATACTGTGTACCAGAGCTGTCCTAATTGTATCCCAGAGGCCTAAGTGCAAATAGGCCTCAGCTTCCTTAAGGCCCAGAGTTGTGTGTCTGAAAGCTAAGATGCCTTCCATAGATTTTTATGAAGAGTTGGGAAAATGAAGTAAATTTGGGGGTGTTGGCGATGCCCCCCCCCCAACGGCTCAGGCTCTGCTCCCATCTATGTCTTAACAAGAAACCAAGTTGTTCTGAGAGGACAGGAAAACTCTTGATCAACCAATTCCATAGGCAATGTAAAACTTTGTGGTTTTTTGGAAAGATGGCCTCAAAGGCTGAAAAAGCTTTTCTTTTGATATCAGATCTTGTGTCTTCTTGACCCAGCCCAGGTGGATTGAAATTGAAAATTATCTACATCTTTCCTCTTTCTGGTCTCAAAACACCTTTCATTCTCATGCTCTCCTCTACAACCATATGGTGATCTCGACAGGTAAGTCAGGACTGGCTGTTCCTCCTAGTCAAATGTTTGGAATAAGCAGATCAATAATAAATAATCTTTTGTTACAAACACATAGGAGTTCTGGGATGCCTAGGCAAGGGGGTGGGCTTGGTCTAGTGGTTTGGCAGTTTGGTCTAGTGGTTAGCTGGACTCTTATCTGGGAATACCGGGTTCAATTCCGCCCTCCTCCATGAAGCCAGCTGGGTCACCTTGGGCTAGTCACAGCTAGTCAAAGAGTTGGCTTTTCTACCCCAGTCAAAGCGACTGACAAAGCTTTCTATTCTTCTCCCCAAAGCAGACACCCTGTGAGGTAGTTGGGGCTGTGAGAGCTCAGAAGAAAGCTGT
>MTQE01001424.1:10403935-10417552 GCA_014337955.1 Aspidoscelis marmoratus
AGGTTGAAGGATCTAGGAATGTTTAGCCTACAGAAGAGGACTGAGAGGAGGCATGATCGCAGTCTTCAAGTATCTGAAGGGCTGTCACAGTGCAGAGGGATCATCCCTCTTCTCACTTGCACAAGATGGGAGGACTAAAAACAATGGTATGAAACTTCAAGGGAGTCAATACAGATTAGATATTAAGAAAAACTTCCTGACAATGAGGGCAATCAATCAGTGGAATAGGTTGCCATGAGAGGTAGTGGCTTCTCCTTCGCTAGAGGTCTTCAAACAGAGGCTGGGCCTCAAACAGAGGCTGGTTTAGGAAATCCTGCATTGAGCAGGGGGTTGGACTTGATGACCCTAGATGTCCCTTCCAGCTCTATGATTCTATGATTCTATAAGAAGAAGAAGCAATGCACTCTCATCTTGAGAAAAAGCACTATGCAAAAAGTGTGGCTTAAGTAAGAAATACTGCACATTTGATATGCTAACTCACATTTTAATGTGATCTTACTACAGCTGCCTCTGATTTAATCTAAGGTAAAACCTGGTGAATCCATACACTAAATTAAGCCAGAAAAACAAACAGCAAGGCTTAAGGATCTCCACTCTGTTTCTTCTGTTACAGAGAAGAGGTAATTTTATAAAGGTACAAGTTATCTTCTGCAGTGCACAGGTAATTCAGGATACTATCAGACTCAGCCTTTTCAGGAAGCCCTTTATGAAGCCCCCAAATACCTTATCTACTTGTTGATTGATTAGGCACCCCAAAGCCTACCTTTTTTTCCACACAGGAGTCATCATGCACCTCCAAGTCCAGCAATGGCATCCCTTGACAACAGGTGCTACTCTTTGGTCTGTCTCCTGCTCAGCTTTCCATTGCACCAATTGGCTGATTGCCCCAGCAACTGTATCTATGCTGCCATTGGCTAATGCTACGTCTGCACAAATAGAGGGAGATTACATCAATAGACAACCACCTCTCGCAGTGGGAAACCACCTTTCCTTCATAAAAGGTCAATTGGAAAAGACCAAATCCAATCATACGCCAATCCAACCCAAAACCTAAATCACTCTTGGTGTTGAAAATACATGAGTGACCCTTCCGAGACCTCAAGACAGAACAAGGCACGTAAAGGAAGAAAACGTCTGTTGCTACAAACTCAAAGCTACACAGAGGACTATTCTTAAAGAGTGTCTGATCACAGCCTCAGTTTACTAAAAACACAACTAGAGGAATAATATCTTGGATATATAACATTGGATGTTTACGGCTTCATGCACACCTAAGTTTTAATTGTGCCTTCATACACATCTAAGTTTTAATCCAGCTTCACTCCACTTTCAGAGTGGGAGAACACATCTGCAAAGTGACCAGCTTTTTTCTTTTGGCATTTGGGATGTGCATGAATATTCATAGGCATTTGAAATCCGATCAAATGGTCCAAATTTTGACATTCAAACTCAAATTGAATATCCCAAAATTTGAATGTAAACATTCAAATTGAACTTTGAATTTCAGATTTGTTTGAATTATCTGAACATTTGTATGTGTACGGGTTCATACATGATGCGTACTTGAAGATCTGCATCTTTCCTGCATTCTTATGAATTTGTACCAATCCGTATGGGATAAAACGGGTTGCATACGTGATAACTGTGGGATGCATACAGGACGTGTACAGATGCGTACAGATGTGTACAGATGTGGGGAAGATGCGTATGTGCACATAATAATGTTGACATTTGTAAGTGCAGATTTGAATAAAAAATTTGAACGAATAGATTCGAATTTAGTAAAGTTGAATTGAATCTTGTGAAATCTGAATTTAAAAGATTCAAATCGAATCAGATTTTTGGGTATTTGATTCAATTCAAATAGAAGGTTAAAAAAAAATGTGAATATCTCTATTTGGCATTACCTAACTCATAAAATTCACCTTTTGGTTAGATAACGTGGAAAGAAAATGATTAGGTAGTTTGTTGATGTGTTCTCTCACTCTGAATACGAACTGCATCTGGATTGAAACTTAGGTATGACCGCAGCTACAGTGAAGATGCCTTTTCTTTTTGGTGCAGCAGAGATCTGCCCAGTGCAGAAATAACACAGCTGTGCAAAAGGGTTTTAGTCTTAGCTGCATTCCAGGTTTCATACTGAACAGCATTTGAGGCCATGATATTCATCCTGGCAGGGGGATCTGTACCTTAAATCCTCACCTTTTGGAGGGCCATGTGGATGACGCCTTAGTAACTGTATATTAAGAAGGCTTGTGTGTATATGTGTGTGTGTGTACACAGACAACCACATTAAAATATTGGCATGTTTTTGTGGATTCTGTGGAAATCAAGAAGGCACTTCTAAATTTTTTTAATTCACTGACCAATCAGTACACAGTGGTGCAGTTGTAAAACAGAGGATAAACCAAAGGAAGGAAGGAAGGAAGGAAGGAAGGAAGGAAGGAAGGAAGGAAGGAAGGAAGGAAGGAAGGAAGGAAGGAAGGAAGGAAGGAAGAGGGGCAGGGGCCACTGAGACGGACAGCCCAGAATTGACCAGAAAGTTGGGGAAGAAGTATAAATATTTCAAATACAAAGTTTAGCACAGGAGTGCAGACACTTTTTTAAAAGAATGGATGTGGGTGGGAGGGAGGGAGGGAGGGAAGAAGCAGCATGGTTGGCTTTTCTGCCCCACTTTTCTCATCCATAATGGGACTCAAAGCAGCTGGCAAGCCTTCTGTTCTTCTCCCCACAACAGAACACCCTGTGAGGTAGGTGGGGCTGTGAGAGCTCAGAAGAGAGCTGTGACTAGCCCAAGGCCACCCAGCTGGCTTCATGGAAGAGTGCAGAATCAAACTCGGTATTCCCAGATAGGAGTCTGGCTCCCTAACCACTAGATCCAACTGGACGGGAGCTGCCAGGATTGATAGGGTAAACCATTTGGAGCGGTGAGGAGGGGTGTTCTAACAGGAGATGAGAAAGGGCAACCTGAAGCAGGTCTGTTGTCTGTGGGGATTGGGGTTGGAGTAAAGTGTGCTCTACTTGCAGTACCTCTTTTGAGATCATGTCTCATTGGGAATACAAACACATTTTACTTTACAGTGCAATATACTTTATACAGTGTAAGATACTTTATTCTACCCTTGCAAAGGCACATTTTAGCAGCAGCACATTTTAGCAGTGCTTTCCTTGGTCTTTTGCCCCAAAGGATGCTGATGAAAAAGATAATTTTGTATCCCCAGTAGAGATATGTACAAATGTTTTTTGACATTCTGTTCAAATCGAATAGAATACTCAAAAATCCAATTTGATTTGAATCTGTTAAATTCAAATTTAACAAGATTCTATTTGTTTTTGCCAAATTTGAATCTATTCATTCGAATTTTTTATTCGAATCTGCAGATATGAATGTCAACAACATCCGTATGTGCACGTACGCATCTTTCGAACAACCGTACGCATCCGTACGCATCCCATAGTTATCCCGTATGCAACCCGTTTTCATCCAGCACGGATCCGTACAAATGTGTACAGATGTGGGAACGATGCGGATCTTCAGGTACGCATCATGTACGAACCTGTACACATACGAATGTCCAGATAATGTGAATGAATAGACCCAAAATTTGAAATTCGGGTCAAATGTTTACATTCAAATTTCGGGACATTCTATTTCAGTTAGAATTTCAAAATCTAGCACATTAGAATTTCGAATGCCTACAAATATTTGTGCACATCCCTAATCCCCAGTTTAAAAATTACACTATATGACAGCAGCAGAGACAGAGGAGGGGGAAGGAGGGAGGAAGGAAGGAAAGAAGAGAAATCTCTCCAGCCCTGAAAATGTTGTGCCTCGGCTCAGAGCAGGAAGGAGTCCTAGGAACACCTTCTGTGCAACATTGCGAAAGGAAGCCTATAAATTGTAGACCTGGGGAGATGGATAGACCTGTGCTTCATATATCAGTCCAAGAGGATTAGTCCGTGAGGCATAATGAGTCCTTTGTAAAGAATGGCATAGTGAGTGAGCATTGGTTTCAGCCTCCCAGGCATCTGGGTAAGGAAATCAATGCGCAACTCTGTCCTTGCCCGTGGGTGTAATTCACTGTTGCCACGGTATACACAAGGCTGGAAGCAGTCATGGAATCAAGGTCGTTCTTGGGTTAAATGGCACCTTTCTCAAAATATAAATAAAAATCCCTGTATCACAGAAGTATAGGACAGCTAATCCTCCCTCCCCTCCAAAAAAAGCACGTGGATGTATGCTGATTCCCTAAGCTCTTATTTGCTTTCATGCGGTCCCTCCTTCCCTGGGGACTGGGAAAGCATGAGAAGAGCACGAGGAGGATTTCGAGGCTGTGCCATTCCTCTGCTGACATTTACTTGGTTCTAAAATTCACAAGCCTTCCAAAGTAGGGAAGCACCTCTGTGCATGCCGGAACATGCTGTGTGCATACAGCTGCACCACACACAACTATACTGGACTAGCACAGACCCACATGTTCTGTCCACAGCTTTTATGGGTGAACAGACTGTGGGGCTGCATGGCACAGACGTGGTTGCCACCGCATCATCTGGTCATTGCAGCGAGGCAATCCAGCTATTGCGCTTACACAGTGCTCAGGAAAGTGCTGGGTAAGTTTCAGATGCATCAGGTACTGCAAAGTGTGGGTGCCTGATGCTTCCTACGCCTTTGCCAGCCTTTGTGAGCAAGTCTGGTCTTGCGGTCAGAGTGCTGGACTCTTTGCTGGAAGTCTCCTGGTTGGAGTCTGCACTCCTCCATGAAGCCAGCTCTCTTCTGTTGTGGGGAGGAGAACAGAAGGTTTGTCAGCTGCTTTGAGTCCCTTTGAATGGGTGAGAAAAGCAGAGAAGAAAAGCCAACTCTTCTTCCTCTTCCTCCTTTGGCTGACTCTCATGGTCCCAGAATTGTTAAAGAGGTTGCAAATTCTCATTTATTGTCCCTACAAGCCAATTCCATGATGCTGTGAAATCTAATTCATGGCTTAGGCTATGAGGCATCCTGTAAGATAAATTGAAACCTTTGGCGTCAGGGGGATGACAACTGATGTCCTGGGGTCGCTGAACTACGTCTCCCACCATTCCTTGCCAAATACCATATTTGCTTGGGTTAGTGGGAGTGTAGTTCAAAAACATTCGCAGAACCACACTTCCTTGTAGTAACTGGGGTGGGACAGTGAGCCAAGAGAATAACGACTGATGTCACATAATGGGAACCGCAGCATTCTCTAGCAATTTGCCTTTAAGACCTCTATTGCTTGCCAAGACTTTCCTATCAGAGGACATGATGAATACAATGATTTTTACAATGCAACCACTAGACAGCAATATCAGCTTCAGTTGCTAGTAGGGATGTACACGGATAGGGGTTTTGGCATTTGATTTGTAACGAATCGAATGTTAGAAGATCCTCTTCGAAGGTGGTAGGATTCTATTTCATACGAATGTATTTGTATGAATTTGTATGAATCTGATACAAATGCATATGTGTCCTGGAGACAGATCCTGCATATGGATCCTGGAAACGGATCCTTCATACGGATCCTATACCAATGCATACATATCAGATATATATCCTATACCAACGTATATGTATCAGATACAGATCCTATACCAATGCATACGTATCAGGTATGTATCCTATACCAATGTATACATATTGGTTGGTACATATCTGATATGTATCCCCAGTTTAACAAATGTACGAACTATCCATACAAATGGTAATGTATGAATGTTGTAACATTTGATCCGTGTACAAATGTCTGAATTCGTACAAATAACGGAAGTTAAGAATATCCGTGCACCTCTCAAGTTGCTAGTGGTTATGAGGATGGATGCTCCATAAAAATTCACAAGATTTGTCCATCCCACGGTCCACACCTTCCGTGCCATAGGGCGTGTCCCCATGCACATTTGCTCCAGTACCGAAATCGGGTTTGGCAAGAGGTGTCCCCATGCCTTTTAGATTTGGCCCGATTTCCATGGACCAAATCGCCAAACCCCGTGCCAAAACAGGACCAAATTTGGTACCCCCGAAAAACGGTTTGGGCGATTTCTTCTAAGCCGAGGCTGCGCATGGGGACAGTCCCAGACTTTGGTTGACAGGAAAGAGGCTTGAGTTTACTTTGGGAGTAAAGCCAAGCCTCTTTGCTCTCCGCAGACTGGGAAGAGGAGGTGCAGAGGCTTGAGTGTTCTCTCTTGTCCAGGAGGGCAACCTTATTGCCCCCCTGGAAAAGAGAGAAATCTCAAGCCTCTGCACCCACTTACTCCCTTTCCCTGGGAAAGGGAGTAAGCAAGCCTGTCAGCCAACTTTCAAGGCAAGCAAGCGTCTTGCCTGGGAAAGGGAGGAAAATAATGATCCCAGCGCAGTTTGCATGGGGACAGTTGAATCCGCTCCCAGCCCGCATTACGCGGAAAGGCATGAGGACGCCCGAGATTCGATCTCGGTCAGCACCCGGTCCCATGAAAGCCAAACGGCTTGTATGGGGGCACAGTCATAGTGTCACACACAAAAAGGTACACCAGACCTTCCAACAGTAGCATTTATAACCTGTGGTTTGAAGTCTCCACGTTAAGGGCCAATGCAGTTCTTTTTTTTCTTTTCTTTTTGCAGTCTTCCACTGACTGGAAGCCCACGCACAGCTCAATGGAGGACTGACTGATGACACTTGCTGGCCGACGCTGTCAGCTGCTACCCCGGGCTGGCTGGTTAGGTTGCTTTTTATCAGACCTCTGCAGCCATGCAATCTCACTCCTTTCAGGCAAAGCGCGGCCTGATGTGTTGCAGGAGGGTAAGATGTCGGCCTGACACCAGGTCTCTGTTGGAGCAGGATGCTGAGGACGACAACAAAGCAAAAGCCAAGTTATCTGCTGGAGCAGAAGAGGAAATCTAATCTTAAGTCAACAGCCACCTGCTGGTGCAAGAGCAGAGATGCGTCACGCATGCCTGCGACGAGCCTATAGGTACAGGTGCGCTCCGAATTCTTTGCACGCCACCTTCTTTGGGTAGCTTGGCTGAGAAACGTGAAAGTACCCCTGCGAAAGGCAAATGTGCTCGGGAAAGGATACATCAATGCCAGGCAGATCTGGAGATGGGGAGTATTAATTAGAAGGCGGTCAGGGGGAGAGCGATTTCGAGGTAATGGTGGGAGGCAAGGGAAAGATGAGTTCGCAGTGTGATGCCTCTGCTGCAAAGGGAGCAGGAGGCATTCTAATTGGGGATGTGTCGAGCAAGCTGCTTGCAGACTGGAGACTGCCTTTAGAGTGCCTCTTCCTCTCTGTATTGCCCAGGGCACGGCTGGGATTCTTCGCACAGCTTCGGCACTGAGCTTTTAAAGGCGGCAGAGAGAAGAGTTCAAAGGAGGGCAGATGGAGAGAGCCAAGGTGGGAGAAACGTGACAGGAGAACATACTATGGGGAGGGGGCAGGGAGAGGGGAGCTCACACAAACTGGATCAATGTGCTTCTCCAAACAAAGGCGAGGAGGCGATCGTGATGGGTTAGGCTGCTAGCCCGGGGCTGCAGTCTCCCCCCCCCCTCCCTCCATGCACAGGCCTGCCTTACAAACCAGGGTGAGAGTGAAGGAGTTCACACAGGGCCCATCTTTCAAGATGTAGGATTCATTTGGTCCCCATAAGCCAGAGCCTGCATGGTTGCCAAAAGGGGCGCATCCATGCACTGTGGGGCTTTCAGATGCTCCTGTCTGATGGTTGCAATCGATTTTCCAACACCTAGGGAAGGGCTGTGATTGTAGCAGCCCAGGTCCAGTCTCCAGCATGTCCAGATAAGCTGACGAAAGGCTAGGGGTGTCCATGGATGCCATTTTGGACATTCAATTTGAATCAAATATTCGAATGGCCGAATTCGTACGAATAGAGAAAAAATGAATGTATTCAAATTCAAACTGATTTGAATACATTCGTATCTATTTACACAAATATTCAATTCACATTTGATGATCTCCATAAGCATCCCATTTTTATCCCATATGCATCTCGTTTTCATCCCATATGTATCCATCCATCTGTACGCATACGAATGTTTGAATAATTCATACGAACAATTCAAAACATTCAATTTCATTTGGATGTTTAAAATGAATGTATAGACATTCGATTTGAATTCAAATGTTCAGATTTGAACAAATTCAATCAGATTTCGAATGTTTTGAATATTCTTGCACATCCCTTGTTTGGAATATGGGAAAGCCTCCTGTCTCTCTTCTCAGAAGAGCTCGAGGTGTTGTGCCTTATTCTTGTCTCCATTTTCTCTTCACAATGACCTTGCGAGGCTGAGGGTCAGGGAGTGGCCAAGGGAATCAGGGAGTTTTCATGGCCAGCTGCGGTTTCAAATCCAGGGACCCCAAGATGTCGGTTGAATTATCTGGCCACTGCACCACTCTGGCTGTGCAGAACAGAGGGTGTTTTTCCACTAGCACTAAGTACTCATGAAGGACCCAGTAGGCACCGGTTTGGTACCGATCATGAAGACCCTGTTCCCACTTCAGACCCCATTAGGACCTAATGTGTTCATAGCTGTTCAAGGAAAATCCAGATTGAATGGGTCCTTCAGGCCCTGAAATCCGGTCTTCCCGTGGACTGCATTAAAGGGGTCTTCAATACGGTCTTCAGTCTTGAAGACTGGATTAGACGATGCACGTTTGCACTGTGATCGGGTCAGTGAGTCTAGGTCCAGGTTCTGGGGGGGGCACCCATGTCAGGGTGCGGGTGCCCTGACACCCAACACTTTGAAGCAGGTGGCTATTCTCTGGAGATGGCTCTGGAAATGGCTCCAAAGATCTGCACAGACAGTATTGTGGAGCTTGGGCCAGGCTCCAGAGATTCTCTGAAGCAGCTTGCCCCAGACTCCAAAGAATCTCCATGCTGGCTCTGGAGATTCACCACCACCACCACCACCACCACTTGCTCCTCCGGAAACATTGCTTGACTGAGGTATGTGGCAGCCAATCACTCTGTGCCCCATTCACATCTTCCGTTTGGGGACAGGTGGGTGCTCAGCATGGGTGCTCCGGTGTTCCCACTGCGAGCATGCCTAGCACCCATTACTATCAGGTGCTATACTGCCCATGGAGATGCACTGGGTAGTTGCTGGGATCCAGATCTTCTAAATCTGGATTTGTTGAAGGACTCATTTCTTAGATACGGATCATCCTAGAACCGGATTAAGGGAGAGAGCTTTGACTCACCCAAGGCCACCCAGCTGGCTTTGTGGAAGAGTGCAGAATCAAACCCCATGACTGCGAGATATGAGTCTGGCACTCTAACCACAAGACCACACTGGGTCATATGCTCCTTCCCTAGGTATTCACGGGGTTGTTTCAGCCCCAAATGCTTCAAAACACTGGTGGCATGGGTGGTGGCATAGGCAGGAATGGCCCTCTGGGCATCTTCTGGATGCTTTGCCTACTGTCTATTAGGAATGTGCATGAATATTCAAAACAAAATCCAAATCGAATGTCTATACATTTGAATTTAACATTTGAACAAGTTTTTGAATCTTTCAAATCACTCATATGACTTATTCAGACATACGGAAGTACACGGATACGTACTCGTTTCGTACGCATCTTATTCTTATTCGTGCGCATTTGTATGGATACATATGGGACAAAAACGGGATGCATACGGGATAAAAACGGGATGTGTACGGATGCATACGGACACATATGAACATTGTCAACATTTGTATCGTCGAATACAAATTGAATATTCACACATATAGATACAAATGTATCCAGTTTGAATTGAACGTGAATACATTTGAATTTTAAACATCTGAATTGATCTGAATCCTTGGATATTCAATTCAAGTTGAACCGAATCCCGAAAACTGCACTCGTGCGCACCCCCTACTGTCTATTAGGTGTTGCATCACCCTTGGCAGCTTTGAAACCTACATGGCAACGGAAGGAAGAAGAAGTGCTTGTTGGAAGGTCACAGTAACTCGAGAAGGGGGAAATGGCAGGATATGTCACTGGCAGCATCTGCCACAAGATTCTTTATTTGAACATTTCATTAGCTTCCAGAATTTAATGCAGAGGCACTCAGGAAGTGCACAAAGATGTCTGAGCACTCAGAAGCAGCCAATGGCCTTGTGATTGAGCAAGAGATCATAGGGTGCTGTGGCAAAGGATCATGGGAACAGTAGGCATTTGCACAAAGCCAACTTCCCCCTTTTGATTCAATGTGAGTCGAAGGAGGAAATACTTGGCTTCATGCAGAGCCGCCTATGAATGTTGGAGGCTTTGGTTTTGCCCACAAGCATCCATTCAATGTCAGTGCATGAAGGGACCCCACACACACACACATCTCCCTTCCCATCTCACCTTGGGGGGCCCCTCACCTGCCACCGCCACCGCCATTGTACACTCCTCTGAGGCCCAACCAGGAATTGTGGGAAAGAGTTTGTCTCAGAGACAGGAAGAGAACTCAGGCCATTTTTGGCCTCAACAGCCTCGTCACATCTACCATGACATATTGCCACCATTGCCACACTGCCTTGTCACCAGGCTGGAGCTTCATGAATCTCCTTTGTGGGAAAAAGAATAAGCTTTAGTGTCATGGCAGCCAGGCTCTTGTCCTTATCAGGGTATCACTGTCATCACTGGTGGGATTGAGCCCTTTCCAGGGCAAGGTGAGGCAAGGTGGCTTCATGGGAAGCATGGAATGAACATGGCTGGCAGTGACTGGCATGTGGCTGTGCTTCCAAAGTAACACAAATGGCAGACAACCTACTGGCCCTCTTCCATGTCAGCCTTTTGCCTGGGTCCTTTTCTGGCCAAAAGCTTCTCAGTGCTGGGATTATGTGACTTCAGGATAGTCCCATTTGAGGCAAGAAAGTCCTCAGGAAAAAACAGAAATGCCCTTTGGTGTCTGGTCTCCAAGGACTGAAGGCAGACTCCATTCCTCTTAAATATAAGGTGCGACTGGGGCCTATTAGTGCAAAAGCAGGTCAGGACTTCAAAGCAAACTAGGAAGGAGAAACAAAGGCCACACCAGAATTAGACCTGAAATAGATCCTAGAGTATGAGAAGACACCAGAGGCCATTTTGCACAAGGGCAAATGGAATGCGTGTAGGACACCCTGGGATAGAGCATTCGCTCTGCTGGGCTGGCGGTTCCATTCAGAACCATGCCAGCCCATCACAGGGTGCCCACATGTGTTCCAGGTGTACAGCATGAAATCATGCTCTACACCCAGCCCAGGGTGTTCGCGGCCATCCCCGGTTGTCCAGCAGCAGTTCCGGAGGGAGCGCATTCACATGTTCCCTCCCTGACAGCTGCGGGCCCTGCCTCTGGCTGCCCCAGCTGCCCCAATTGGCTATAGCTAGTCAATCAGAGCTAGCCAATCAGCTAGCCAATCAGAGTGGCCAGCGCGCACAGGTGCATAGTGCTGCTGGGCTGCCAGCCACTTCAGAACCCAGTGAGCATGAGGTAAATGCCTCTCTCTCACACGTGTCCCCATGTAGGCCCATGAGCAGGGAGGTGGGTCCCTGGGGGGGGGGGGTTCCTGCAGGCCCAAGGTGACCCAATCTGGTCCCCTAGAACCCAAAGGAACCTGGGGGAGGAATGCAACCAGCCTGACTGCCCCTGGGTCAAATTTGACCCAATGGGGTGGGGCAGGCCTGGGGGTTGAGTCCTGCCCCCGCGCCAGCCCCGACGTTCCTTACCTGCCTAGGTGTGAATAGGGAAAGCATCCGCTAGTGGCCTAGCCAGTGTGAAAGGGCCTCTGAATTCAGGAAGCCGTATCTGTTCAACCACCTCCAACAGTTGGTGGGTCAATTCAGGAGGTGAAGGAATGGCCCTCTGCCTAGGATCACCACAACAACCCAGGAATTCTAGATGGAATGTGAAGTGCATGCATCACAGTGAAGGCCTGCTTTCATGTGGGGCGTGTGCATATGTGTGGGCATATGTGTTTGTCCAAGGAGGCTGGGGAAACGCCCATAGCTCTGCAGCAGAGCAACATCCTGAAAAGTGGAGGGTTGCAAGTTCGATCCCCTGTCCCCTCCCACGCCCAAAAATCTGGCAAACACCTTGTTTAATTTTGCCAAGAAAACTGCCCTCTAGCGAGTCAGCTCTCAGCACTGAGGACATACAGCCTCTCCTTTTCCTTCTAAGGGAAGCTGGAATGTTTGGGCAGCCAAAACGATGCCACCGTGTGCTTGTCGTCCCCCCCCCCACACACACTCCCTTGGTGCCTGCTTCATCTTCATTCGAGGGGTGCCCCCTCACTTAGGTGGGAGATGCACTTCACCAGGCACCAGGCTGTAATCATCACATCGGAGCCTTTAACCGAGGGGAAGGGCGAAAACCAACAGGGACAGCTCCAGGTGGAGAGACCAGAAATATTCATGAGAATTAGAGCGCGGCATCTTTCCTGCGCCGTACCTCTGCCCCTAGAGATCCCTCCCAAAGTATAAACAGAGAGACAGACACACTTCAGAAAAAGAGCAAGGGCTGCCTCTTGGGAGCAGAGGATGCTGGGAAGAAACAAAACAGCAGCCATATTCCCTGCAGTGTCCTTCTGGAAAGCAGATAAGTGCCTTTTGATTTCACAGTCACACCGCCCTAGACACTGGGCTGGTGATTAACATAAAATCAATCCCACCTATCCACCCCCCCCCCCGCTTTCTGAAGCAGCCAAGCGGCTTCTTAAGAGAGGACTAGGAAGCAATGAGCACCCGATTAAAGAAAGCCTTCTCTTTAATCACCTCCTGCCTCCGTCAGGGCTTTTTGAGTGGGCTAAAAGCAGGCTGTGCACCGGGGGGTGTCAGCAGGTCAGAGAGTTAACGCTTCAGCTGTCAGGGAAAGAGAAGTGCAAAAGGCCTAAGGAGAGAGAAGGAACAGAAGGAGGAAGAAGCGAAGCCAAGCAGGGCGAAGGGAGACGGGGAGAAAATGGAAAACAATGCTGTCCTCCAAGGAAAAATGCTCTCTTTTCCCTGGACAAAAGGAGAGAGGACGTGTAACCTGTAAAGCACGCATGGACTGTGTGTGGTAGTTTAATGTTTCAAGCTTTTTGGAGCAAACCACTGGACGTGTTCAGCTCCAACCAATGCATCTTTGCAAAAATAAAAATAAAGCCATCCCGGTTGACCTGGTGGTGGTGGGGTCTTCCCGGGAACTGGGATTGGCCTCCAGTGCCTGTTTTGTGTGTATTGTGGGAAAAACCATTTGCCTGAGAATAACCACCATTTTGTTGTTCTCTTTTTCTAAGGAAAAAAACAATACAATGCGAGCCTAGATCTTTCTGGCCACATAACTGGCCTTAATACACTACGGTGCTCCCTTGTTTGCAGTTTTGAAGGTTGTCGCCACACTTAAAGTTTAATCCAGCTTCGGTCCACTTTGAGAGTGAGAGAATACATCAGCAAAGTGACAAGAAGCTGTTTTCTTTCAGTGTGAATAACTCAGAAAATTCACCTTTGGGATCAATAATGAGAAAGAAAATTGCTGGTCACTTTGCTGGTCTGTTCTCTCACTCTGAGGGTAAACTGAAGCTGGATTAAATTTTAGGGTTGACCACGCCAGAAAAGAGTGAGTAAGGACCTTTATTTATTTATTTATTTATTTTATTTATATTTCAATTTATATGCCGCCCC
>MTQE01001424.1:10430077-10440967 GCA_014337955.1 Aspidoscelis marmoratus
AAAAAAAAAAAAAAAAAAAACCATTTGTGCACATTCCTCAACAAGACCACTGCATCCCATGGAGGAATCACCTGTATGGCAAGCTCTCCCAGCAACCAATAAAAGATCAGGGGCCTTGTCTGGGGATGTGCACAATTTTTTTTTTTCAAATGTGCAGGTTTGATTCAAATGTTTAAAATCCGAATGCAACAAAAACAGATTCGAATCCGATACATTCAAATCAATTTCTTCAAATGTTAGATGCAGATTTGAAGATACAAATGTTGACAACATTCGTATGGGCTATACGTATCTGTGTGCATTTCGTATGCATCCCGTTTTATCCCGTGTGGATCCCATTTTGTTCTGTATTATAAGCGTAGATGGGTATGTAATTCATACTTATATGTACATTTGAATCATTCTACAAACGTTTTGGAACGTTCGAAATTCATTCGAATGTTTAAATTCAAATGTGAAGGCATTCTAGTCGAATTTAAATGTCCACCTTTGATCAAATTCAATCCAATTTCAAATGTTTAGAACATTTGTGCAGATCCCCACCCTTGTCCCATTTTTCCTACGGCAACATTAAGACTATAAGCTGAAAATGATTTTTCTGCCTGGATGAAGCGTTGGAGGATGAAAACATCACCCACCCATTCATCACAGAACACCAGGAGCTGAGGGAAAATGCCAGCCTCTCTTCTGTGCATCAAGAGAAGTCTGACTTGGCAAGAGGGGAAGCAGAGAAGAGAGGTTTACTGGACGCATGTCTAAGTGCAGGCCTCAGCACTTTGGCTGATCACTCAAAAATAAATCAGAGTTGGGCCTGCTTATCATGGACAGGTGACCACCTGGAGATCCCACTCGTTGCAGGCTGAATTGAAAAGCTGAAACGCATTCCAGATGAAGGCACTGGTGAAGCGCTTCCACTTTTACGCAGCACGGTAAGAGGAGACGAGCTTGACTTGAGGGCGTATTTACTTTTAAATATGTGTGTGACAAGCAGCTGCTAGATGGGCAGAGGAGCACAAAGCGCTTGCTTGAGTTACAGCCCTATTACTAAACTTCCTCCAAATGCCTCCTTTGCACAAAGCCCCTCCCTCCACCCTGCAGGCTGCCCCCCCCCCGCTTTATAGCTCTCTTTGCGAAGGATCTACTGGCTGGCAGACCTGATAGTAATACTGATCCTCTTAGAAGCGAAAATTCCTATTTGCAGTGGCGGAAAACAGGGCAGCTGTTCTACTCACTCACTCCCACTGCCCCCCCTTAATTTTTGGCAGGGCTAGGCTTCCCTCCGCCCTCCGCCTCTTCTCTGCATTCATTCCTCAGAACAGCAAGAAACCACCAGCTGCAATTAAGTGTCTGCAATACTTCACATGGGGCGCCAGGACTGGGACCATTCACACCTGCCTTTCTCTCCCCCCATCCCTCCCTGGGGATTGAGGGCTTGCAAAGGCATCCTCTGAGCCCTTTTTGCTTCTCCAGGGATGGCAGCCAGGCAGAGGTTTGGCGGTGGCACAGGCCAGTTTCCTGGCAGGAGCATTGGCACCATGCAGCATGGCAGAGGGGTTAAAATGGGTCTGCCATGCTTTTTTTTCTTTTTAAAAAATATTTTTATTGACTAGTATACAACAACGTAAAATATAGTAATATCACATATTTCAATGATTCATCAGATACAAAAGTATAACAAACTGACAAGTAAAGATGCCCTCCCCTGCACAGAATAGCAAAATATTAATAACCGTTAATATTTATTTATTTATATTTATTTATATCCCGCCCCATACCCCGCCCCATACCCAAGGGTCTCTGGGGAGCTCACAACACTTAAAAACGAACATATTAAAACGGTATCAAACCATACTAAAACCACTACAAGGTTTAAAATCCAGCATAATAGTAATAATAATAATAATAAAAATGATACAAAAACAGTTATTTAAAAAATAGTAGTGATTGCAATGGGGGAAGTGCAATGGGGGAAATCACTTCAAAGCTGGGATTTCAGGGCTCCCCCCCATGGGTACATCCCCTCCCCCTAGCCTCCTCTAGACCTCATTGTCTATCACTAGTGGAAACAGGCTCCCTTTAATCTGGATTTTCTGGCTGAAGACCCCATTGTAGACCCCATTAATGGGGTTTTCAGAAAATCTGGATTAAAGGCCAAGAAGTACCCATATGATCAGGATTTCCCCAGCGGCAGTGAAAACAATTAGGTCCCAAATGGCTGCCGTGGTGGAAATGGGGTCATCCGGCTCACACCCAAATGGGTCCTTAATGGGTGCAAAAATGGGTACTTTCTGACAGTGGAAAAACACCCTTTATTAACTCTCTATAAATCATTCCTCCAATCTGCTTTTTTTGTGCTATCTTTTCCAACTGTGCTTTTGACCTCTTGTTTATTTATATAATTACTCAACGACATTGCTTCCAATTTCTCAACCCAATTATTGATTGAAATAGGTTTGGATCCATTGAACTATTTGATGAGTCAAATAAATCTGATAAGATGTGGTAGCCTGCCTCGTTCATTTTGTGCAATACGGGGCTGCCGGGCTTCACTTCCAGGCAGGCTGCGCTGTGGCCTCTGTTGCCCGTGGGTTGGGTGGACTTCCTTTAGGAGGCGCATCAGACAAATCAGATGGGGTGACGTGTGTGTGCAAATATTTGCCACATTCAAAATTCAAACAAATTGGAACAAATTTGTACAAATTTGCACATTCAAATTTGAACGGAATGTTGGCTATATCCGAAGACTGACATTTAGGTATGTGCAAGAGTATTCAAAACCCTCAAAATTTGATCAAATTTGTGCAAATTCAGACATTTGAGTTCGAATCGAATGTCTATACATTGTTTTTTAACATTTGAAAAAATTCAGATGTTTTGAATCATTTGTACGTGTATGGCTTATTCATATTTATACACATCCATATGGATATATACAGGATGCATACTGTACAGGATGACAATGGGATGCGTATGGCTGCTGTCGACATTTGTATCATTAAATTTGTATCAAATATTTATACAGAAATGAATGTATTCAAATCGGTTGGAATCTTAATACTTTTCCCCCCTCTATTTGTACCAATTCGGACATTCGAATATTTGATTCAAATTGTATCAAAGGTCAAAAATTGCATTCGTGCCCAGCCCTACTCTTCACCAGAGCTGCGCTGAAGTGCAAAGTGGCCCCTGGTTTGAGAGCTACTAGATGATGCTCATAAGTTGTCAGCCCAGAACATGACAATGACCAGATACGTTTCACGTTATTCAAAGCACTAGCTGCAAGGTAAGGCAGGAGGGTTCTTACCCTTTTAACAGGTGCATAGAAGGCAGGCAATGCTGGAACTCATTCTGCACATTTAAAAGTGCTGTCTACCATGCTGTCTTTTGCACATAGCTTCTTTATATAAATCAAAGGGTGAACTTGAATGGAGAAACAGACATGAGAAAAGGCTCCTAATTCCCCAGACTTTAATGAGGTCATATCTCCTGCTTAGAGATGTGCAATAATGTTTTTTTGACATTTTATTTGAGTCTAGTGGTTAGGGAGTTGGACTCTTATCTGGGAATACCGGATTTGATTCCACCCTCCCCCAGTTGGGTGATCTTGGGCTAGTCACAGCTCTCTTTCTGAGTTCTCACAGCCCCACCTACCTCACAGGGTATCTGTTGTAGGGAGAAGAACAGAAGGTTTGTCAGCCGCTTTGACTCCCCTGAAATGGGTGAGAAAAGTGGGGTAGAAAAGCTAACTCTTCTTCTTCTTCAAAAATTTGAATTATTTAAATTCAAACAAAATTCGATTCAAATTAAGCAAATTTGAATCTATTCGTTTGAATTTTTTATTCAAGTTTGCACTTACAAATGTTGACAAGATGCGTAGAGGCCCGTACACATCTTCCTGACATCTGTACACATCCATATGCATACATTCACATGTGTATGCATCCCATAGTTATCCCATACGCAACCTGTCTTTGTCCTGTACGGATCCATACAAATCAGTACAGATGCGGGAAAGGCGCGGATCTTCAAGTACGCATTGTGTACTAACCCGTACACATATGAATGTCCGGATAATTCAAACAAATAGACCCAGAATGTCAAATTTGATTCAAATGTTTAAATTCAAATTTTGGGACATTCTGTTCGAATTTGCATGTTGAAATCCAACACATTCTATCAAAATTCGAATCTTCCTACGAATATTCATGCCCATCCCTACTCCTGCTTGGCACTCAAAATTCCTTGAGGGGCATGAAAGTGCTTGTTTCCCATGCCAAAGGGCATGAGGCCACGTGGAGAGCCTTCAGTCCTCCTGCAAGGCACATCTGGTTCAGCGTGCAGGTTCTCTCACTGTGATGAAATGCACTGCATTTGTGCGTGGGCTGTGGTGGGAAGTGTAGCATCTGGGAAAGGAGTGGAGGAGCTGTTAAATGCCTTGCAGGGCCCAGGGGGGTAGCCTGCTTTGCTAGAGATGCCTCCTGGGGTTGCTGTTGCCAGTGCAGTGGAGACATGCCCTAATCGTGTGGAAATCAAAATTCCAGTTGGTAGGTGATGCTTGCCAGGACATTCTCTTGCGCACATGAGTCAAAGGCAGGGATTATGGGCAGTGGTGCTCAACAGGGGTGAATACAGCTAGGAAAGCTCACAAGCCAGCTTGCAGCAGAGGGAACCCATCTGGCTATGTTTACCTATGCTGCTGAGCACCACTGGTGATGGCCCCAAAGGCGTAAATGGGATTAGGGATGTGCCAAGGACATTCACAGGGCCCCCCTTTGCATGCACATTGAATATTTTTGACCAGAGGGCCAGGGAAACCCTTACTCACCCCCACCTTGTATCTCCCATGGCTGCCCCCTTCCTTGCCCCCCTTTTCCCAGCTGCTGGAGCCCACAGTCACCTGCCACAGCTGTACCCTGCCTCAGAACTCCAAGCCCTGCTGGAAGTGCATATGTGGCTGAAATGGTGGCCCAATTCCTGGAAGATCAGGGCAGTGGAGGGAGCTCCCAGATGTTCCAGGATAGCCATGGTGGCACAGAGCATGGATGGACCTCCCCTGGAGCATCAGAACTGCTCTGTTATAGGGTTGTGCATGAATATTTGTAACATTAGTACAAATTCCAACATTTATACATGAATAAAATGTTATGACATTTGTACATTAATATTCGTACAAGTGTTTTGGAACATTCATTTGAGTAGTTCAGACATTTGTCAAACTGTGGATACGTATCGAATACGTATTGATACATATGCGTATAGGATATGTATCCAATATGTATGCATTGGTATAGGACAGTGATGGCTAACCTTTTGAGCTCGGTGTGTCAAAATTCACAAGAAAACCTAGCTTAACTCGGGTGCTGTGTCACATCTAGAAATATTCATAATTTTGTGATATTTGTAGCTCTAGTAAAAAAGTTATATTTTTGAAATATGTAATTTATTAAAAGCAAAAACAAATAATTCTTTACATTAGTGACTTTTGTTGAATTTCATTTGCTAAATCTTCAATTGAAAGTTGGTATTTTGTATACTTCAAGAACAAGCAAGCACTACACGCTCAGGTGCCAGGGTGACCAGGTGTGTCACCCAAAAGGGCTTGGCATGTCACCTGTGACACACGTGTCATAGGTTGCCCATCACTGGTATAGGATATGTATCTGATGTGTATGCATTTGTATAGGATACATATCCAGGATACGTATCCAATATGCATGCATTCCTATTGGATATTCATACGAACTTGTACAAATACATTCAGATCGAATAGAATCCTACCACATTTGAAGGGGATCTATTCAAATGAATATGAGTTTTCTAACATTCAATTCATTATGAACCAAAGGCCAAAAAACCCATTAGTGCCCATCCCTACTCTCTTAAGGTAAATGCCACAGATCCTCCTTCTCCTGTGCATGCGTATCTCACTTGAGGCTTGCTAGCATGTGCAGAATCTGCTCTGTTCCAAGAACTGCAGCCTTAACAGAGCGTCTCATCTACCGTAACACTATTTGTTCTTTGTCCCTGGAACCACTGTTCAAAAGCAACCTTGTCCTGCATCCTCCACAGCCTGACATCCAGGGCTATGGGAACTCTCCCCTAACTTCTATTGGCTACCTTCCCCTTTACCATTCAGTGAGGAATTGCACAAACACGGATGGATATTCCTCCTTTCAAGGCTGGCCATATCAGCCATTTCACTGCTGTTGCCAAGGCAATGGCCAAGCTCATAAGGGCAGGAGAGAGAAGACGTTTGCCAGTTGTCCATCATTTGCAGCTCATAGCAGCTCTGGGCCCATTTGACTTCTGTGCAAAACGGCCCTCTGTTGCCAAGACTACAACTTTGCAGGAGGGACGGCCCTCAATGCTGCAGCAGTTGGACGGGACTTAGCTGGGGGTGTGCGCGAATATTCGTAACATTAGCTATTTGTACAAATTTGGATATTCGCACATGAATTGAATGTTATGACATTTGTACATTAACATTTGTACCAATACGGATGTTTAGGAGCGTTCGTACAAATAGTTCATACATTCGTTATTCGTGCAAATCCAGACAAATTCAGACATTTGTACATGAATCGAATGTTACATTAACATTGATACGAATACAAATGTTTTGAAATGTTCATATGAATAGGTCGCACATTCGTTAAACTGGGCATATGTATCAGATATGTATCAATACATATGCATTTGTATAGGATCCCTATCTGATATATATTTATTTGTATAGGATCCGGATGGAGGATCTGGATCCTGGGTCTGTATCCAGGATCCAGATCCATTCGTATCGCATATTTGTACAGACTCGTACTAATACGAGTTGAAAAGAATCCTGCCACATTTGAATACAAATGAATACAAATTTTCTAACATTCGATTTGTGACTATTCGAATGCCCCAAACCTATTAGTTGCCTGTCCCTGGAGTTAACATTCCATCGGGGTTATCTCAGATGCTTTTGGCTTTTTGAGGAGCAGCACAGAGCAAAGAAAGGAGGGTGAGGACCTCTGGGATCCACCAGATGAAACCTTCTGCAAAGCCAACATGTTTGGAACTGGTGGTAGGAATGTGTTATTGAGAAGGCTCCCTAAATGAATTATATATGGCATCTTAGTATGTCTTGTACAATATTAATGGGAATGGCACTGTTCTGTGTGTGATTTGTCCCTGGACCTGTATTCTCCCTTGCACTGGCTTTGCAGCTGCCCATCCACACACCACCTAGCATCAGAGCCAGTGTGTCTATATGTGTGGTTGTAATGGTGCACCCCAATTAGTTCTGGAACATGGAAATGTGCTGGCTGCATGCCTCCCCTTCTCTGGAACAAGGCCCTTGATCCACTTGCAGACCCAATTTAATGGGTCCACAAGAAATCTGGATAAAGGGCCTCTTTAATCTGGATTTGTCGCCATCCAGTGCCAATGGAGCTGGACCAGTGCAGGCAGGGGGCCTCCTTGGTCCACATTAATGTGTGGATGAGGAGACCCACAATCCAGATTAAGAAGATCCTTAATCCAATTCTATGGAAAGTGCAGAAAGGGCTGTGATTTTGATTCGGCAAAGAATGACCAGTTTTGCTCAGTGTACGAATATTATTTATTTATTTATTTAATATGGATATAAGCCAGATGAACCCCTGTGGATCTGGAACTGCAGGGCACTAGAATAACGAAAGGATGAAAATGAGGACGATGAGAAAGAAACATGGAAATAATCCATGTTTCATGTCTCCTTGCAGTAAGAATGGGGAGAAATTTCAAACCCTAGTGGGTTCAGGACAGTTGGCCCTAACCCTAACCCTAAAATTAAGCCTAAGCCTATGCCTTACCCTTATGCTAACCCTAACCCTTAGGCCAACCCTAACCCTAACTCAGCAGCTGCTTCAGACATGCTTCAGATCAGCACCGGTGTGCCTAATCCATGACATTCAGTGACGTCTATTTTCATGTGGATTTGGACAGAATCACTGCCACCTACTGTTTCCTCTATTTGTTCAGACCCACTGAGCACCAGTCACAACTGTTACTGTATTAGTAGCCACTGGGCTTCCAGACTTAAAGTGTCAAGCCTAGGGATGCACATGGATATTCGAAAATTCAAAAGTCTGATTCGAATCCATTGAATGTCAACATTCGAATTCGAATCAGATTTTTGAAGATCCGAATTTAAACTTTCAATTGGATTTCAGATTTCTGAAAATCCGATATGGATTTTTGAATTATTCAGATGTGTAGATGCATGTCTATTGTACACAAATGTGTGAAAAAAATATGTTTTTGCACAAATAATGCAGGATGAAAACCCATTTTCACATATGGGTTGCATATGGGATAAATACGCATTTTCACAAATTCGTATTTTGGATACAAATCTTTTCGACATTTGTATATCTGGATCCAAATTGAATTTTCGAATTTACGGATCCAGATAATCCAGATCTGTATTGGATTTTTGAAAATCCGGATCTTTGAAATTCAAATGGGGGATATATAGTGCCTAAATGTCAGGGCTACGGTGGATAGTGTTGATCTCAGCACCTTCTTTCTGTGTTCAGCAGGTCTGGCTGTTTCAGACCCACTGATAATGAATGTGGACCTTTCTGTACAGAAAGGACTCCTATCTGAGCCAGTTTGGTCTAGTGGTAAGGGAGCCGGACTCTTATCTGGGAATACTGGGTTTGATTCTTCACTCCTCCACGAAGCCAGATGGGTGACCTTGGGCTAGTCACAGCTCTCTTTCTGAGCTCTCATAGCCCCACCTGCCTCACAGGGTGTTCTGTGGGGAGAAGAATAGAAAGCTTTGTCAGCCGCTTTGAGTCCCCTTAAGTGGGTGAGAAAAGTGGGATAGAAAAGCCACCTCTTCTTCCATCTCCCCCTGCCTGTCCTCACAGAAACCTTGCCCCCTGTGGCAGTTCACCTCCTTCCTTTCCTGCCTGAAAGGAGAATCGTTAAAGTATTTGCAAATCACTTTTCCCAAAGAGGAAAGTACATACAGGTGTGCAATCATTTTGCTGCTGAGAACTCATCAGGTCACATGGGAAAACCCTTATGAAAATCCCTTCCTAGATGGAATCAGGGTCTGTTGCATTTTACCATGACAAATGTGTACTGCACATAAACAGTTATTTCTGTTAAAGTTTTGAGTAAGAATAATTTAAAAAAATTATTTTCACTTGACTCCCAGTCTAGAGGACACCGTGTAGTGCTGCTCAGCAACTGAAGACAGTTTTGCCCCCAGGCCAAGATAACAGTCCATTTTACCCAGTAACTAGAGATCTGCACAAATATTCGTACTTATTTGTTATTCATACGAATTCATATGAATAATGACATTCGAATTTGAATTGAATGTTTGACGTTTAATGCTTCGGTACATTCATACGAAGCTTCATTATGTTCATGAACCTGGAGATATGGGAAAGTGGCCATATCAGTCACATCTTCAATGGATCCAGAGTGAATTCGAATTGAGAGTGGATTCAGTGCAGATTTGATGTGTTCAGAGCAGATTCGTATTAGATTTGTATGTGATTCATATCAAACATTTGTGTCAAATTTGAATCCTAGAATATTTGAAGGGATCTATTTGAATGAATATAATTTTTTTTGCATAGGAATAAAATGCAAAAAAAAAAAAAAGTGCAAATCCCCTACCGTTAACTAAACTTAAGGATCAAACTAGACAATATATTAAACTTGTAATTGCAGTTCTGTTACTCTCCCTCTTAGGCTGTGGACACACCTAAAGTTTAATCGACCTCCAGTCCACCTTCAGAGCAAGAAAACACATCACCAAAGTGACCAGTAATTTTCTTTCCACATTAACTATCACAAAGGTAAATTTTCTGAGTTATTAAACACTGAAAGAAAACAGCTTGTCACTTTGCTGCTGTGTTCACTCACTCTGGAAGTGGACTGAAGCTGGATTAAATCTTAAGTGTGACCACAGCCTTAGGCCGCATTCAGACATTGGTGACCTATTCTGCTATATTTGGATATTCCAGAATAAAGCATCAATATTCTGCACTATCCATGCTTTATTCCAGAATTGTCCAAATACAGTGAAATAAGCAACCAGTGTCTGGATGCAGCCTCAGTCCGAATGAGCTTTAAATGGGGGAACATTCAGGAAAAGGACTTGCACCACTAGCCAATTGTTTTAACCTCTATGCTATTTTCCCGAGAAAGACACACCTTTGACTACTGTTTCTCACTGCAGCAGTGGGAGCTTTGAAAGACCCTTTGGAGGGCAAGATAGAACTGCAGTGCAGAACGAAATTCCTTTAGGAAGCCTCCCCAAGCTGTTTTCTCTTTGTGGAAAAGCAGCTTTGAAGTGCTGTTTTCACCAGCACGTCAGTTTTAAACCCCCCTTGCCTCTCACCTACGTGGATTTTGCGTCCGATGCAGATGTCTGCAAATTTGAAATATCCGACTGAATTTCTGAATACGATTTCTGTTTTGCACATCCCTCCTCTCAGGCTCTTTGAGTGGTGCAAAAATTAGCCATGGGGAAAATAGAGGGAAGCCAACTCTCCTTGTGTTTTAGGGATACATTTGCAGAGGGAGAATCATTTATGGCCTTAATCTGGAAGCCAGAAAGGTGGACCTCCTGCCCTCATCCATCAGCATCCTCCCGAGCTACTCCTCTGCTCCTGTTTGGTGGATGATTCTTTGCAGAGGTTTGGCAAGGGGCCGTCCTTTTGCAGCAGTGTCTGTTTCTCTCTTTCTTTTACAAAGAAAAAAAAAATCCTTTAAGACAGAGGGAGATAATCCGGGCAATAATGGAGAAGCATTTTGCATCCATTTCCCCATTCTTCAGGTTTGAAGCTTTCAGCAAGTTTCTCTAAGGCACAGGTGGTGTTAGCCCCCCCCCCCCCCCCCCCC
>MTQE01001424.1:10441048-10459981 GCA_014337955.1 Aspidoscelis marmoratus
AAAAAAAAAAAAAAAAGGTCTGGAAACCATGATGAAAGGCACCACTTTTAAACGTTGGCACAGCTTTAATCTTTCCTTTACCCATCAGGACTTCAGTCCCCCCTCCCCCCGTTTGACTTGATACTGTATCCCCTTTACTCCAGAAGAAGAATAAGAGTTGGTTTTCATAGCCTGCTTTTCTCACCTATTTAAGGTGACTCAAAGGGGCTGACAAATCTCCTGTTCTTCTCCCTCAAGGGATCTCAAAGCGGCCGACAAACCTTCTATTCTTCTCCCCACCAGAGACACCCTGTGAGGTGAGTGGTGCTGTGAGAGCTCAGAAAGAAAACTGTGACTAGCCCAAGGGCACCCAGCTGGCTTAGTGTAGGAAGAAGAAGAGTTGGCATTTAAGGGGACTCAAAGTGACTGACAAACTTCTATTATTCTCCCCATCAGAGACACTCTGTGAGGCTGTGAGGGCTCAGAAGAGACCTGTGACTAGCCCAAGCTCACCCAGCTGACTTCGTGGAAGGGTGTGGAATCAAACCCTGTGAGATGTGAGTCCAGCACCCTAACCACAAGACCAAACTGGCCTAGGGGTGAGCATGAATGCAATTTTTGGGATCTGGTTTGATTTGATTGAATCAAATACCCAAAAATTCAGTTCGATTTGAATGTTTAAAATTTGAATTTAACCAAATTCTATTTGAAATAAGGAAATTCAAATCTATTTGTTTGAATTTTTCATTTGAATTTGCACTTACGCAGGTCAACAACATTTGTAGATGCCTGAATGCATCTTCCCCATGTCCATACACATCCATACGCATTCGTACACATCTGCATGCATCCTGTAGTTATCCTGTATGCAACCTGTTTTTATCCAATACGGATCCATACAAATGCATATGGATACGGGAAAGATGTGAATTCTCAAGTACACATATGAATGTCCAAATAATTCAAACTAATAGATTCAAAATTCAAATCAAATCTTTAAATTTGAATTTAAGGACATTCTATTTGATTCGATTGAATTGCAAATGAATTTGAATATTCGTGCACATCCCTAAACTGGCCCAGAAGAGACTTTTTGAGGATGTGTTTAGATAAAGCTGGGGCTGAAGTCCTCTGGGCAGAGGCGTCTTGATTGCTGCAAGATGAGGTGGCAATTGCAAACAGGTCCATCTGTCTCATGGATCACTGCAGCCCATACTGACATCCCACAGCAAGGCAACAAGCTGCACCAGGACGCAAGGCAGCAACATCAGAGGAGCCCTGGTGGATCAGGCCACAGCTCATCTAGTCCAGCATCCTGTGTCACACAGTGCCCCACCAATTGCTTCTGGGCATCTCAAGGCAAATCTATCACCAGCTCTCTAAGCCTTGCTAATGGTCTTTAGAGGCACCCTGCCTAAATCTCCAACCTGGAGGTGGTATCTAGGCACCAATTCTAGTAGCCCTTGATACACCTGCCCGTCAGAGTCATTCCTCATGCCTTCACTCTTAGGTGGCTTCACCAAGCTCCAAGGGTGCTAGACCCTCCTCCAGATAGGGAGAAAAATAAAGAATGGTTGCCCCATGTTTTTCACACCTGATTGAGATACTGCTTTCCTAGGAGTTCGCATTGGGAGCTGTCCCAGGTCCTACTGTGTTTGATCTCAACTTATTAATTTACTTGTAGCCTGAATAATGGATAGTCTTGAAACATGTTAAAAGTACCTGTTGGGGGGTGGGGATGGGGCAGCAGTAGCCAATACAGAGATCTCCTTGGGACAGGTTGTAGCTCCCAGTGAAGATGCATTTGATGCATTTACTAATAAAATTATTAGAAAATTTATTCCCTATCCATACATCTTTCATGGTTCGTCCAGACATTGGTTATGTATTCCACTATATTTGGGTAATCTGGAATACAGCATGGATATCCTGGAACATCGATGCTTTATTCCAGAATACCCAAATATAGCAGGAGAAGTAACCCATGCCTGGATGCAGCGTTAGCCTCTTCTTCTGAGCATCCCACTGGTTTTGAAGTCAACATCCACATGGGATATTAGGGGTCCACACAGGATATTAAGGCAGAAGTGCCACTTACCTGCTTAAGGTGTACAGGATGAGACGGGGAAGCAACTTCATTTTGTGGCCTGGCTGAATCAGAGCAGCCAATGAGACCACACAATTTTTGAATCTTTCAAATCATTTGTATGAATTATTCAAACATTTGTATGTTTAGGGATACGTAAGCATTACATACGTATCCTTATGCATCTTACTTGTATCCATATGCATTTGTACGGATACTTACAGGACAAAAACGGGATGCATAGGGGATAAAAACAGGATGGGTACAGATGCATACGGTTGAATACACATACGAATGTTGTCAACAAATACAACTTGAATATTTGTACGAATAGATGCGAATGTAGTCAGTTCAAACTGAATGTGAATACATTCAAATTTTAAACATTCAAATTGATTTGAATCTTTGGATATTGGATTCAAATCAAATCAAATCCTGAACATTGCATTCATGCACACCCCTGGTAAGGGTAATATGGCGATCAACTACCCAGTTGTTTTCTAATTCTATTAGATCCGATCTGCTATTAAAAGAAACAAGGAATTAGCACATGAAACAATGGCCCTCTCTTTCTGTTACCATACTGCATCAGCTGCAATAAAGCTTATTGTGTACCTACCTATTGTTTAAGTATTTAATTGATCGTTATCCCACCTCCTCTTGCAGTTGCCCTTAGGTAGGATTTTGACCCATGGTTTTTAGTTAAAAACTCTAAATCCAAAAGCCTCCATTGCCGGACTTGGTGAAAAGAGGGAAAGCCAAGTGGGTCCGAAAGTTCTGTTGACTGATTTTTAGAGAAGGAAGGCATAATGGTGCCTACATAAAAGATGCAAAAGAGGAAGCCAGATGCTTTGTAGCACCAGGGCACCTTTTTAATATTTATGTGAGGCTCTAGCCTGCCAGCAAAGAAAAAGCTGCTATATGGCCTTCCCTGCAAGCTAATAAAATGCTGCCATACGTTCCTTCCTACCAGCAAGTTAGAGTGTTTGTTAAATGATCTTTCTTGCAAGCAAACCAAATGCTGCAATAGGCTCTGTCCTGCCAATGAATCAGATGTTGTTTTGAGGCCCTATAAATCTCGTGCTGTGGTGGTCTTTTGTCCTTCCTTTGTGGTTGCTTGCTGGTGCATTCACTACTATCACAGAATCATAGAATCATAGTTGGATGGGACCTCTGGGGTCATCGAGTCCAAACCCCTGCTCAATGCAGGGTTTCCTAAACTATCCCAGACAAGTCAATATCAGAGAAACAGCCATGTTAGTTTAATTCAAAAAGTCCAACAAGGTAGCTAGTAGCACTTGGAGACTAACAGGAAAAGGGTTGGTGGCATGAGATTTCGTAGACATGTAGTAGACCTGTCTACGAAAGCTCATGCCACCAGCCTTTCTCCTGTTAGTCTTCAAGTCCTGCTACCTACCTTGCTGGACTATCCCAGACAGATGTAGGTCCAGCCTCTGCTTGAAGACCTCCAGTCGCCCTCACTCTCAGGAAGATTTTCCTAATATCTAATCTGTACATTCTCCCTTGAAGTTTCATACTGTTGTTTCAAGTCCTCCCATCTTGTGCAAGTGAGAATAGGGACGATCCCTCTGCACTGTGACAGCCCTTCAGATACTTGAGGACCACTATCATGTCTCCTCTCAGTCTTCTCTTCTGCAGGCTAAACATTCCTAGATCCTTCAACCTTTCCTCATAGGACATGATTTCCAGACCACTAACTATTTTGGTAACCCTCCTTTGGACTTGGTCTAGTTTGTAAATGTCTTTTTTGCACTGGGATGCCCAGAACTGGACACAGTACTCTAGATGAGGTCTGACCTAGGTCAAGTAAAGAGGAATAATTACTTCTTGTGATCTAGACTCTATGATCCTTCTGATGCATCCTTTGCCCTTTTTGCAGCTGCATCACGTTGCTGACTCATGTTCATCCTTTGATCAACCAGTACACCCAGATCCTTTTGCCTTGTGCTACTACTCAGCCGGATTCCTCACATTCTGTATTCATTTTTATCATTTTTCTTACCAAGATGTAGGTCTGTTCAAGCTTATCTAGATCTTTTTCAATCCTCTCCTTCTCCTCCCTAGTGTTAGCAACCCTTCCTAGCTTTGTCACCTGCAAAATTGACCAGCATCCCTTCGACTCCTTCATCCAGATCATTTATATCACTAAGTATGGGAATTATATGTTTGCTGGTGACTTACAGCTGGGAGACCTTCCCAGGGAAATGCAGAGGTATCTCCTTTGCCCGACGATATGTGGCCAGCACCTTCAGAAAAGGTATTCTGGTGCGCCCTAAGGGCATGCCTTCTTACAGTCTCCTGATCATCATCACTGAGAGTTTTTACCTGTTTGGTATTTTTACAGACTTTTTCTGCCACTACTCCATTTATGCTGGTGTGGCATTCTGGGGTAGGGGTGTGCACAAATGCAATTTTTGGGATTCAATTGGATTTTAATCTTTAAAATTCAAATTTACCCAAATTCATTTTGAATTAAGAAAATTCGAATCTATTCATTCAAATTCTCAGTTCGAATTTGCACTTGCGAATGTCGACAACATTTGTGTGTGCCCATGCGCATCCATACTTGTCCGTACATGTCCACATTTATCCCGTATGCAACCTGTTTTCATCCAGTACGGATCCATACAAATGCGTACAGATGCAGGAAAGATGCGTACGTGCAAGTACACATCGTGTACGAACCCGTACATATACGCACGTCTGAATAACTTAAACAAATAGATTCAAAAACTCAAAATTCATTTGAATGTTTGAATCCGAATTTATGGGCATCCGATTTGAATGTGAATGTCCAAAATTCAGACAAATTCGATCAAATTTTGAATGTCTTCGAATATTTGTGCACACCCCTACTCTGCGGAATCAACGCCTTCAGTACTTGGGTACAAAGCAAGGCATACAGCAAAAATTTTAAAAAATTGGATGAATAAATGAAAGCAGTAACCCGTGTCGCAAATAACTGTGCCACTCTGTTTGGGTTGCACCTTTCCTGCCAGTGCACACAGGGCTGCATTCATCATGATATTCAACCAGTACACCAAGACCTACCTTGCATATCCAAAAGCCAGTTTGAAAAAAAAAGCAGCATTGCTGTGTGCACCTTTGAGCCTCTGTGCTTTCCTCCTCCTCCTCCTCCTCCTCCTCCTCCTCTCCTTTTTGCAGGTGGGGGGGCATCTGCAGCTCAATTCCTGACCTTCCCAGCCCCTTGACCCTCCTACGCTTTCTGCACAGCCAGCTGTCCTTGCTGGCTGGGTCAGCACAAAAACAACCTCCCAGCGACTGCAAGAGGGAGGGTTGCGCCAAACGGCCTCCACATATGGCTTTAAACAGGATTTGTTGTCCACTGGCAGCGGCGGTGGCAGCAAAAGAGATAGGAAGCCGGAGGAGGACGGGGCTGCGTCATGAGCACCAGCTGTACAGGAAAAGGACAGCTGCTGGCGAGCTTTTCACCTTGTTGCCTTTTTCTGCCTGCAATGAAGGTTGATGCCACGGGTGCCAGTTTGGCGGGAAGTTGCTCTTTATGCGCCTCTGTCCTTGACCGAGGGGAATCTCTGTCTACTGTGGACATTCTATTAGAATCGAATACCTGAAATTCCGATTCGATTAGTACCTTTTAAATTCAAACTCAACAAGATTCAGTTTGTATTGACCAAATTCAAATCGTATTGACCAAATTCAAATTTTTGATGCAAATCTGCACACATCTTCACCTCATCCGTACACATCCGTACACGTTTGCATGCATCCTGTAGTTATCCCATATGCAACCCATTTTCGTCCCCTACGGATCCATACAAATGCATACAGATGCAGGAAAGATGAGGACCTTCAAGTACGCATCATGTATGAACCCATACACATACGAATGTCCGGATAATTTGAATGAATAGATCCGAAATTCAAAATTTGATTTGAATGTTTACATTCAAATTTTGGACATTCTATTCGAGTTCAAATGTCAAAATTTGAAATTTGGCACATTCGATCGGATTTCAAATGCCTAAGAATATTCATGCACACATTGCTACTGTGGAGCGGGGGGAGGGGAGAGTGAGAAGGGGGTTGAGAACTAGCTAGGGCTGTCCAGCATGGGCTGGATTTACAGAAAGAACCCAGGACAACCTGGTGTGTCCCTGCCAGTAAAATCACTGCAAAAGAGAGTGATCACATTTTCAGCTTCCCTGGATACATCCAGACGTTATGTATTTTATTTTGCTAATTTTGGGTATCCTAGACTAATGCGTGAATATTCTGCAATAAAGCACACCCACGAGTGTTTTATTCTAGATACTAAAAATCGAGGGAATGTGGCAACTATATGCAGCCTGCCTACTTGGGAGCAGGCAGGTGGAGGTGAATGGCGACTAGGGCAGGTAAGGGAAAGTCAGTGGCTAGAAAAAGTGCCTCCTCTTCAACAAATCAGCATGTCTGCTGTGTCATATCTGCTGCATCCAACTTTCTGGAAGGAGCTTTTCTCTGTTGCTGCGTGGAGTGCCATTTACCTACACCTGCCTGGTCTAAAGGAGGCAGGTATGTTAAAGGGATGGCATTCTTTCCCACTAAACTCAACAAGTGACTGGTGAGAAATACCCTTTACCTGGCATTTGCTCATGGGACCCTCTCCCCCCCCCCCATCCCAGTGAAATTATGTGCTCCCTGCAACCCTGAAAAATTCTGATGGCCAGGAGATGGCATCTCTCATGGAGATAAATTCAGATGACAGGCGGCCACTAGAATGGATGCCTGAGTGCCATTGCCTTCTGCTTGAGATGACCGGAAGCAACTGGTGGGCCAATGTGAGAGATGGGATTCTGGACTAGATGGACCTAACCCAGCAAGGCTCTTCTGAGTTTCTGAGATTCTCAGGGTCTGGATCTGTCCTTGCACAACATAATCTTGACATTTTGAATGTTTTTGGATAGTAAAGCAGCGTCTAAGCAATCCCATGGAGGCAACCATTTCAGCTCCACTTAAACAGGGGCTTTTTTGCACTTCAGCCAGACAGCTGCCCTGCTGGTTGCCGTGGGCCCCAGGCGCCCCAACACGCTACTGGGCCGATCCGATCCTGCCCCCACTATCAGACTGCTAGCCGGCACGCCAGAGTGTGAGACGTGGCCGACAGCAGCCAATAGCGGCACCCAGGAGGTGGGAGTCCTGAGCAACCCGGAAGGAAGAACGCAAATGGTCTCCCTGCCAGACGGTTCAGGTAAGCCTGGGGTTAAGGTTGGGACAGGTGTGGAGCACAATCACACTCCACACCTCGGATGCAATTAGGACAGGTCCGGTACAGGTCAGGACGCTTCTGGGCAGATAGGGCCTCCTGCAAATGTGTATGCCCTGTAACAGAGCTGTTGCAAACTGAATTCGTTCACATTTTCTGTATCTCCGGGAGCTTCGGTTGCTGGAAGCTCAGCCTGAGGACAAGGACTGTTCCATTGTTCCTGGAGGATGGGGAGTTAGTAGTGGCAGACTAGACCATCCTGCCCTCCGGCTGCCTCTGCTGCCCAGCTGGGGATGGATTGAGACCACTATTCTGCTGCCCAATCTCTGCCTGGCCTCAGTTATACAGCAAGAGCTTATAAAGGACCATTGCTTGTTGCCTAGGTTCCTGTTAGAGGTTGTTGTTGGTTGTTTTTAAATGTCCTTCCTCTGTGTGTGGGAATACGCAATAATGCAGAATATAATCTCTCTGCCATTCAGACAGCCTCAGCCATGACTCTGAGGTTAGGTGAGAGAAGGGGAGAGAATGAAGGGGCCACTGTACTGGTGATCACAGGTCAGGGGTAGGGATGTGCACAAATATTCAAAGACATTTGAAATCCGATCGAATTCATCAGAATTTTGACATTCAAATTCAAATAAAATGTCCATGAATTTGAATTTAATCATTCAAACAAAATTCAGATTTTTGAATCTATTCATTTGAATTATTCGGCCATTCGCATGTGTACAGGTTTGTATGTGATGCTTACTTGCAAGTATGCTTCTTCCCCGCATCCTTATGCACTGTATAGATCTGCACGGGATGAAAACGGGTTGCATATGGGATAACTATGGGATGCATACAGACGTGTATGGATGCGCACGGGATGCGTAACGATGCGTACGGGCACATGCAAACGTTGTCGACATTCGTAAGTGGAAATGCGAATTAAAAATTTGAACGAATAGATTCGAATTTGCTTAATTTGAGTTTAATTTGGGTAAATTTGAATTTTAAAGATTTGGATTGAATCTTCGGATATTTGATTCAGATTGAATCTTGAAAAATGCATTCGTGCACACCCCTGGTCAGGGAGTGGCGAGGGCATAGTGCCAAAGTGCCAAAGTGGTTAGTGGTTCTCGCCCTCTCTCATTCCCCTCCCAGGTGGCTGGCTCCTGAACCCTCTTGGCTTGGTGATATCCCATTGTTGAATGCCAGGGCACCATCCAGTCAGGGGACATTTAGTGTGATTGAGTTTTTTTCCCCACTTACTTCCCTTAATTCAGATCTAAGATGATCCAGAGATGTGATCTTCAATTAATCCAGATGTAGAAGATCCAGATCTAAGGAAGTACCCGATGTATCTCCACAGGCAGTGTAGCACCCAGTAGCAATGAGTGCTAGGCAAGCTTGCAGTGGGAACGCCAGAGCACGCATGTGGAGCATCCATCTATACCCAAGTGCCTGGAGACCGGATTGTAGACCTCTTTAATGGGGTCCACAGGAAATCCAGATTATAGGTCCTGAAGGACCCGTTTAATCCAGATTTCCCTAGTATTGGTGTGAACAAATTGGCTTCTACTGGGGGCTGCAGTGGAAACAGGGTCTTCCTGCTCTGAGCCTAATGGGTTCTTAATGGGCCCCTAATGGGTACTTAGTGCTAGTGGGGAAAAACCACATGATTGTGCTATGGTGGGCTTGCCACACACGTTGATGTGGGTTTCCCCCAAACAGCGCTATTACTTACCTGGATGTGGCCATCATGCAGGATTGGGGGGGGGGGAGGCAGCCACAAGTGCACAGTGGTGGCGATCACTGACTTTTGAGCTGTAGAAATATTTGGATGTCTGTGTCATTGTATTGTGTGTGAACAGCCCCAGCCCCAGGCTGTCTGTTCTACAGGGGCCTTTCTCTGGGATATTTGCCTGTTAGCCCAATATTTGGCTGATGTTTGAAGTGGCCCTGGCCAGTTCAGAATGTGGGATGGGTGGGATATTTGGGAGAGGGTAATGTTAACCGATTGCTACAGCAGACGACCTTCTAGTGAAGTTTGTTTAAAGACAACACTCCCATCACTATTAAGATGCTCTGACCCTTGGACGCTTATGAAAGAGGACCGATTTTTCTGGGGGAATTTTCAGACACTGGGGATGGTGATTATGGATGTTCATGAATATTCGTCAGGGTCAGAATTCATACAAATTTGGACAAAATTGAACATCTGCACTCGAATCGAATATTGGATACGTTCCAAGACTGACATCTGAATGCAAAGCGAATGCTTTTGTACATTTGCCGGATTGCTTCATCATAATTCTGAAGGTTGGGAAGCAGCAAAGTAGCTGCCCAGTGACGCCTGCAGCGGATCCAGACTAGATTCAGAGCAGATTCAAAGGCATGGCCAGTGTGGGGATTAGAATTGGGCTTGAAGAGCACTGGCAGTGGATTCAAATCCTGCCATACTTGAAGAAGAGTTGGCATTTCTATGCCGCTTTTCTCACCCATTTAAGGGGACTCAAAGCGGCTGACAAACCTGTGCTTCTTCCCACAACAATACCCTGTGAAGTGGGTGTGCTGTGAGAGCTCAGAAGAGAGTTGTGACGAGCCCAAGGTCACCCAGCTGGCTTCGTGGAAGAGGGCAGAATCAAACCCAGTATTCCCAGATAAGAATCTAGCTCCCTAACCAACAAACCAAACTAGTCGCTCTATGTGCACAATTGTGAAGCAAAAATTAAAAATAATCATGCACATCCCTACTGGAGATCCTATTGAGGCCAGAGGGAATTTGGAACTATGAAGAAAACAATCAAAAATAACAAAGGCTGTGGGCCCTGCCCCAGCTTTCAGAATCCCATGGGGCAGGAGGACAAGCTGTGTCAGTCTCCCCAGGAGTGGCATGAACCTAAATGCAAACATGGTGGCTATTTTGCAAGAAACCAGTGCTTGGTTTATACCAAGAAACAACCTTGTTTCATTTGGTAGTTAAGGAGCTGGAGTCTTATCAAGGAATACTGGGCTTGATTTCGCACTCCCCCACGAAGCCAGCTGGGTGACCTTGGGCTAGTCACAGCTCTCTTCTGAGCTCTCACAGCCCCACTTGCCTCACAGGGTGTCTGGTGTGGGGAGAAGAACAGAAGGTTTGTCTGCCACTTTGAGTCCCCTGAAATGGGTGAGAAAAGTGGGGTAGAAAAGCCAACTCTTCTTCTTCTTCATCTTCTCCTCCTTCTCCTCCTCCTTCTTCCTGGTTTTAGCCCCTTGTTCTCTGACAGCAAAGAAGGTGAAGAAGAGGAAGAAAAGTGAGATCTGCCCTGCATGTCTGGTTGGGAAATGACCAGAGGTATGCCTGTCCTGACCCAGAACAAAGCCAGGAGAGCCTGGCACCTTTTCATTGGGTGAGGCTCTAATTCTGCCCCAAATGTGGGCCCTTTTCAGGCCACAAAGACTAAACCAATGGCATAGCACACATATATCAACATGCTGGAAAAAACCAGAATTAGAAGATAGGGCTTTCACGTGAACCCCTGAATAGATGCTGCTAGTTGATGGTTCAATGGAGTGAGGAATCAGGGAGGGTTGTCCCTCCATGTCTTGGCCTGAAGTCTCACCAGGGTCAGCCCATCTGACCAATACCTGTGGATGGTAAGAATATGACTCCAGCAATTTCTAGAGGCCCTTCATACCCTTCATCCCTGAAGGGCAGCATTTGAGAGGTGGCATAATTGAAGTATTTCAAATCATGCACGGTTTGGAAAAGGCGCACAGAGGAAAAGTATTTTCTCCATCGCACAGCACTAGAACCAGGATGTGTTCTACAAAGCTGATGGATGGAAGAGTTAGGACTGATGAGGGGAAGTATTTTTTTCACTCAGAGGGTCATTGATCTGTGGAATTTGCTTCCGAAAAGGTGGTTACAGCGACCTGTCTGGATACCTTTATGAAAGCGCTACACAAATTCATGGAGGACAAGTTCAATAGCTACTAGAATAGATACTTAGGTAGCACCTCCAGTTTGGAGAGATAGGCAGGATGTCTCTAAAGCACCTGCAGGGAGTCAAGAGTGGGTAACGATTTTGGCTTTGTCTTCTGCTTGAGGTGCTCAGAAGCAATTAGTGAGCCACCGTGTGGGACAGGATGCTGGGCTAGATGGGCTGCAGCCTGATCCAGCAGAACTCTTCTTAGGTTCTTAGATGCTGCTAAAATGCCTTTTGCAGGGAGTCAAGAGAAGGTGAAGGTTTGCCCTTGTCTCTGCTTGCAGTGCTCATGGGCAGTTGGTGGGCCACTGTGTGAGACAGGATGCTGGACCAGATGGGCTGTGTTCTGATCCAGCAGGGCTCCACCTGTGTTCTTACACAGAGGGCCTCAGATCGTCCATGGCTGCTGTATTCCTAAGAAGAATTAGGATAAGAAGAACGGTGCATCCTGCCTTGCCCAGGGTTATCTTCTTCTTCCAGTGCTGCATAGGAGAGGAAAAGTAACTTTATTAAGAGAAAACATACTGTACAAAACCCCATTCTCTCCCCCAAATCTAGCCCTGGCTCATGGTCCTCTGCATATCTCCAAAAATAATCAATGGAAGTCACCTAAGAGGAAGCAGAACATGAAACACAAAGTCACCATTAAAAAAAAAAAAACTTTAAGGTGGGGACATAAAAAAGGTGGCCAGGGAAGGAGAAGAGAAGAGAAAGAGTTTCATTCCCCGCCCCCGCCCCCCCAATTGTACAAAAGAAAAAAAAAGGAGAAAAAAGGGGGAATCCAAGGTCCTTGCTCTGGAGAGGGAAATAATTGTTTTTGCGCCTGCTGGTGTCCAGTGGGCCAAGGGTTCCGCCGCAGCCCAGTCGGGGTTAGCGTCCGGATTCTAGAGTCCCAGCCCACGTCTCCGGCAATCATTACTGATTGTCTCCTGGCTGGTACTGAGGCTCTGTGGCAGTGAAGTAGTCTTCAAGAAAGGACTGGAGGTATTCAAAGGTGGGACGCTCCTCTGGCTCTTTCTTCCAGCACTGCAGCATGAGCTCATGGAGAGACAGAGGGCAGTTCCCAGGACAATGCATCCGGTAGCCACGCTCCACCTGCTCTAGCACCTCCCGGTTGTTCATGCCTACAGGAGGGGAAGGGAGGGGAAAAGAAAAAAGAGCAACGGGAAGTTTAATTAATTAATTAATTTACATTTTTATCCTGTCGTATTTCTGAAGATCTCTGGGTGGGTAACAACATCTAACATCAAACATCATCAAAACAACAACAGTATATATTAAAACATTAGCATCTGTAAGTGGGAAGGGAAAGTGTAGTATCCCCATTTAACTGAAGGCCAGGGCAAAGAGGTGCATGTTCACGGCCTTCCTAAATGTGTACAGCAAAGGAGATAGACACACCTCAAGGGGGAGACTATTCCATAGCTTAGGGGCCATCACTGAGATGGCCCCCTCCCAGGTGCCCACCCCTTTTGCTGCTGAGGGTGGTGGGACAACCAGGAGGGCCTCCCCTCCGGATCTTAAGGTACGGGCAGGTCGATATGGGAGCAGGCGTTCCTTCAGATATTTGAAGTTGGTTGGAAATGGTTGGGATATAGGATGCCCTATGGTAGGACATTTGCTTTGTGTGCAGAAGGTTCCAGGTTCAATGCCCGTCAGCTTTAAGTGGGACAGGAAGAGAACCCTGGATCTCTAGAAAACTATAATTAATTCCATTCCATTGCAATTGCAAACCTTAAGATATAAAGTCTCAAGGAGGGTTGCAGCAATAAAAAAGAAAATGTAAAGTTAACACTCTAAGGGTGCGTTCCCATAGGCATTTAAATTCTCACTGAATTTGACTTTGGCATCCAGTGTTCCCATTACTTCTGTAATTAACCCAAATTTGGCATGCAGCGTTCCCACTCAACTTCTGATGTCAGGATTTTATGAGGGCTATTCCGCGAAAATCCAGAGAAGAAAAACCCCTGAGAAAAGCAGGACTTTTTCACCCTTTCATAGTTGAGCCTACTTCCCCCCCCCCCAAATGAGAACGGTCCCAGGCTAACTGAGGTGGAGCTGCAGCCTTCTGGCCAATGCCAGACACATGTGGGTGGGGTTTCACAGCGGTGATGGAGAGGGAGAGGAAGCCCGAGCTGGCCAGAGGGAGAGAGAGAGAGGAAGGCGGCGGCTGGTAATGTCAAAAGGGAGAGGTGTGAAATAGAAAGTAGTTTTGTAGAAAATGTTTTTAAAACTGCCTTCAGCAAGAGTTTTGCTGCCTTTATTGCAGGCAAGATTTGCATTGGGGGGGGGTAAAAGTCCTGGTTTTTTATGTTTAAAAAGAGTCCCAAAAATAGTCTAAGAAGGACTAAACCAGGACTAAAAATGTTGCATGGGGACAGCTCTATTTGGATTAAAAATAGTCCCCCAAAATAGTCCAAACAGGGCCAAACCAGGACTAAAAAAGCTGCATGGGGATGCACCCATACATAGTCTGCCAGATCCTTTTGCCTGGCTATGGCACTCTGGGCTTAGCTTTCTCTTCTTACCCCACCCCTGCCTGGAAACGATAGTTCTAGATGGGCATCCAATTCTCTGCCCCTTCCCCAAAGCCATCATCCCCAGAACGTTCCTAACAAGGTGAAAAGGATGCTTTACCTGGGTAGGGGACTCGCCCCTTTGTTACAAGTTCCGTCAGAAGAATCCCAAAGGACCAAACGTCTGACTTGATGGTAAATTTGCCATAAAGGGCAGCTTCTGGCGCTGTCCACTTGATGGGGAACTTGGCTCCTGCCAGGAAAGAGATCAGAGGCTGAGATGAAGAAGGAAACACGTGCAGCCCTTCACTTTCTCATTGATCCACCCCTCTGCTGGGAGGATAATAAAAGCTGAAACCTTTCATGGCCCCAGGAGGGTCAAAATCCCAGAGAGATTTCAAATGGCCCTTTCCTGTGGCACACAGTACGTCAGCAGAGCTACAAGCTCAAGAAGCAAGATGAAGTAGAGGCCAGAAAAGGAAAATCATTCATTGATTCTGAAATTGTGCTCAAGGCTTGAGATGAGCAGCAGACCCCTGGTCCACATCAATACTCTCAGGCGGCCATCTTGACCAAGCACATGCCTTACCCGTAGCAAGATGGGCCTAGATTTTCAGGGATGCCCAGAAGCAGCTGGGGCTGGCACAGAACAATTCCCAGGCCTGCTGGGTTTGGCAGCATGCCTGGTTATGAAGAGAAGGAAGCGGTGCTGGGCAGTCACAAGCCATGCAGCGCCACACTGTGTCTTGGTAGGGCTTGCTGCTTCAGCCGCTTCAGCCCTTAGCAAGCCACTGGATTGCACAAGCTGGCGTTGAACCCACCAACTGGCAAGTGCCATCAGGAAATTGCTCAGGATGAGGGGTGTGCACAAATGCAGTTTCCAGGATTTGATGTGATTCTAACTGAATATCTGAAAAATTGAATAGATTAGAATCTTTAAAATTAGAATGTATTCACATTCGTTTTGATTCAAATCTATTCATTCAAATTTTTTATTTGAATCTGCACATACTGTATGAATGTCAACAACGTTCATATGTGCCCGTAAGCATCTGTATACATCCCATATTTATCCCATTTTCGTCCTGTATTTGTACAAATGTGTACGGATGCGGGAAAGACGTTTACGTGCAAGACACGCATCGTGTATGTCCCCGTGCACATATGAATGTCTGAATAATTTGAAAGAATAAATTCAAAAATCTGAAATTTGTTCAAATGTTTAAATTCAAATGTATAGACTGATTCGAATTCGAATTTCCAAATTCGAATGAATTGGATTGAATTTTGAATGTTTTGAATATTTGTGCCCATCCCTACTCGGGACCAGTTCGTTCCCCCATGCTGCCAAAGTCAGTTGTCCTGGTATGGTCTGGCAATGAACCAAATTATGGCCTTGCCCAGACATGGGAAATACATCACCATCACAGTGCTGCTATGGTGGACTTGCCTTAAGCATCTGAGGCAACACCACCATAACTCCACTATTTCCCCCTTGAAAAATGCTAGAAACTATTTCTGGGAAACCCAGCACAGGTCATGGGTTTTCCAGCAGCAGTGTCCTTTTATTTACCTTCTGGATGGAGCCACCATCATAGCACACATGGAGGCAGAAACAGATGTCCATGCATGAACAGTGGTGCTTATTTCCACTTCCAGGCATCTGTGGTGGCCAAATCCCTGGATGCACATGTCAGCAGAATGCATGAAGGCTGCACAGACCATGGTGTTGTCGAACTAGAAGGGTACTAACTGGGGAGGAAGGATTTCTTGCATTATTGTCTCCTAGCAGGATATCTGGCTGCCCTCTGGAATGGCCACTAGGTTTGTGCGAGAATATTAGAAACATTCAAAATCTGATCAAATGTGATCGAATTTGGACATTTGAATTTGAATTGGATGTCTATACATTTGAATTTAACACTCGAACACATTTTTATATCTTTTGAATAATTTGTACAAATTATTTGGACATTTGGATATGTATGGATATGTACGCATTACATAAGTATCGGTACACATTTTATTTGTATCCGTATGCATTTGTACGGACACGTATGGGAGAAAAAGGGGGTGCATATGGGATTAAAAATGGGATCTGTACAAATGCGTACAGATGCATACGGACACATTCAAATGTTGTCGACATCCGTATTTTCAGATACGAATGGAATATTCGTACAAATAGATTCGAGTGTATTTTATTCGGATCGAATGTGAATACATTTGAATTTTAAACATTCAAATCAATTCAAATCTTCGGATATTTGATTCGAATAGAAAATTGCGCACACCTGTAGTGGCCACCTTTTCGGATTTTTCTGTAGATTCTGTTTTTTTATAGCACCACACCTCTGGATCAGGCCATTTTCCATACATAGAGCACACCTTAGAGCAGGGGTGGTGGCTATTCAAGAGTCACCTAACTGCCACAAAGTGTGGCCCAAATAGGTGACTGAGCGTATCTTCCTTCTCAATGCACAGGGGTGTACATGTAAATTGCGGAAGGAGTCCACCGGCCCTTCCTTCTTATTAAAACTGATGACCGAGAAGAGGGACAATCTGTACCCCTGCAAATACTTAAAATGTCTGTTTTCTCCCTTTATGATGTAACCTAGGGCACCTCCAGTGGTGGCTGGATATATCGCTAGTAAACGATAATGTGGAATATAGTTCCTCCACCATTATTCTTTACTGGTCAGACGGCGCTGGCCAAAACACTGTCTTTAGTGCATTTTAGGTATTTGCTCGGTTTGGAAAACCCGGGAGCACACATCACCGCCACCACCATCACATGCATGCATGAATGCATGCACATCTTTCTGTTCCAGCCTCCACATATGTGTGATGGGTGAGGTGACAATGGCAGCTCTGTCCAAAGGGCAAGTAAATGTGCTATTGCTGAAAAACCTACCACCTCCTCTGGGTTTACCAGCAAGTTCATGCATTTTAGATACAGCAGAGCTATGGGTGGTTGCTACAGATACACGTGGCAACCTCACCATAGTGCTATATTCCTCCTGTCTGGATGGGGCCTTATTTGAAGAGATGGGGCAGGGCACAGACAGACTCTTTTTAAACTGGAAGTTAACCACTTTGGCCTTAAAGAAGTCGTAACACATCTCACGTACAGAGGGAGGCACATGGTTTAATGCAGAAAACCCTTGGTCTGATCCACTGGCTGAACACAGGAGAAGGCAGAGATAGCAAGCGATGATAAAATGCTTCTTTCCAAATGCTATGGGAAGGTGCTGGCATTTGCCGTAAGCAATACGACTGCAATACATGGGCAAGTTGTTCTGAGCTCAGAGAAGGCCGCTTGCATTGTTCCTTGCTTTATATTTATTTTATTTATATTTACATTTATATGCCGCCCCATACCCGAGGGTCTCTGGGCGGCTCACAGCATTTAAAAACAGACGTATAAAAACAATATCAAAACAAAACAAGTTTAAAAATGCAGTTTTAAAAAGTACAAGCATAGTTAAAAACAGCAGTGATTTTCAGTGGGGGAAGTGTGAGGAACATTTAACCAGGGCCAAAGCATGGGATAATTCTGTTGGGATTGCCACACAGCTCTGCAAAAAAAAAAGTGAAGAATTTCCTGATTTTCACAATTTGGGATAAACCAACTCCCGCTGGCTTTTCCTCACATAACTAAATATTTGTCTGGGTTCTTGCTCCTGTGATCTTTGGCCTGGAAATCACCATCATGTAGATGCAGAAACTGGGCTGGAAATGGCTGCCATGAATGCACTTGGGCCCACATTTTTGCACTTCTGGGTGTTTCATGCCTTCAAAACATCCAGATGTAGGCAGTTAGGAATGTCCACGAATGGGTTTTTTGGCATTTGATTAGTAATGAACTGAACGTTAGAAAATTCATGTTCATTGGAACAGATCCCCTTCGAATGTGGTAGGACTCTATTCGATACGAATGTATCTATACGAATTTCTACGAATATCCAATACAAATGCATACGGATCGTGGATATGGATCCTACATACAGATCTTATCCAAATGCATACATATTGGATACGGATTCTATACCAATGCATACATATCCAAAGTATTCGTACAAATGGTCCAAAACATTTGCATTCATACGAATGTTAATATTTGAATGTTACAACATTTGATTCATGTACAAATGTCTGAATTTGACTGAATTCAAACAAATTGTGAATATTCGTGCACATTCCTAGTAGGCAGTGGATCATCATGTGAGCAAGTGTCCAGACAAGGTAGCGCTTGCACTTACGCACAGAGATGCAACAGCAAGATGCAAACAGGCTCTTGAATCTTCCTCTTGCCAACATACCTTGACGTGCTGTGTATTCGTTATCCTCAATGAGGCGGGCAAGGCCAAAGTCAGCAATCTTGCACACCAGGTTGTCTCCCACAAGGATGTTGGCAGCACGCAGGTCTCGGTGGATGTAGTTCATCCTCTCTATGTAGGCCATTCCAGCTGCAATCTTCGGTTAGAACATAGAACATAAGAACATAAAAGGAGCCCTGCTGGATCAGGCCCACAGCCGTGTGGTCCAGCATCCTGTCTCATACAGAGAGCCACCAACTGCTTCTGGGCATCTCAAGCAGAAGACAAAGGAAAAACCTTCACCCGTTCTCGAATCCCTGCAAATGGCCTTTAAAGGCATCTTGCCTGTCTCTCCAACCCAGAAATGCCATCCAACCCTCTCTGGAGGCTGAAATGGGCCTTCTGGAGGCCAGAAAAGCATCACCCCAGAACCGGAAGCACTGTTTGCAATTATCCATGGTTTCAGGTAACCACGGTAGGAGCCAGAATGTGTCCCCAGTGGATACAGGGGTCCGAAAGTACTCTGTTTAAATTCATCATACTGCCCCAAGGTAACATCACTCTAGACATCGTGGGAAACTGAAGCAGTGAGAAGCTCTCATTGAGGAGGCCAGTGATGCAGGAGGGGGATATAGCGCAGTGCTTTGCACGTAGAAGGTGCCAGATTCAATCCTCAGGAGCCACCAGAAAAATGCATTAGCAAACCACTGCTGTACTGTGACCAAGAAGAAGAAGAACAACAGTTGGCTTTTCTACTCCGCTTTTCTCACTCCTTTTAAGGGACACAAAGTGGTTGACAAAGCTTCTATTCTTCTCCCCACAACAGAACACCCTG
>MTQE01001424.1:10469191-10479601 GCA_014337955.1 Aspidoscelis marmoratus
TCCATCCATCCATCCAGCCAGCCAGCCATCCAGCCAGCCAGCCAGCCAGCATACCAATCTGCTCCATACCTCCTGTGTTACATTATTTTTTAACAGTATGAAAATACAATTAAAATCATAACACTGAAACCTTAAATTTCTGAAGCAATAACAGTACGGCAGTCTCCTGTTTAGATATGGATCAGCAACATTTTGATGCAAAATGCTGACATTGCAGAAAATCCAGAAAATGATACCATGTAACAATTTAGCTTTGCTTCATTTAGCTCCTCTGCAGCTTTTGCCATCTTCTCGTGGACATTTGGAAAGAGGGTTTTCTGACATCGTGTTACCTTTGGTGGTCTCGCTTTCACGGATAAGGAAGGTCCCCCTTGGGTTGCCGTGACATAAAAGCTGCCTCTCAGCATCCTTGCGGCCAATTTTCCCAAAATACCACCTGGGAAAGAGATGTCAGTGAAGAAATAAGTGGGCATGGCTCCTTCAGATGACTGCTTATCTGTTATCAGCAGAGGGAACTTGAACTGGGCAGAAAGAGGAACTAGGGGTGTGCATGGAGCCATGTGCATGTGGGGGGGAGTTTGGGGGGAGGGTGGCCATGGGGTGGCCATGGTAGGGATGCCTGACGGCATCCAGTATCTTCAGAAGCTTCTACGGATAATGGATTATCCAATTTGTGGACAGATAGGGCCCTTTGAATAGGGCCCTGTTCATCCGTGCAACATCTGGAGGCCCAGAGTTTCCCTCACCGTAGCCAATGGAACTGGGCAATGGTGCAACATCATCCAGTATTTGGAGTCAAGTTACACAGAACCCCCCCTGTAGACTGCAGGTTAAGCCAACTGCAGTAATGCTTGCTGTGATAGATTGGTCGTTTACATCTTGTGGCTGGCAGAGTTTTGATGGACAAACAACATGGAGAGTAGATCTCACACTTTGCATGCACAAGGTTCATCACTTCTCCAGGTAAAATCAGAACAGTTCCTTACATTTTTTGTTAGTGGTACAACCCATAGTGGCTCACCAAGACCCTCCAGATGTTGCTGAACTACAACGTCTGCCATTCCTTCTCATTGACTATGTCAGGTGGTACTCAGGAACACCTGGATGGCCATAGGTATTCCCATCTGATTTAGGTCAAAAAGTGGATAATCTATGCCCCGGCCCCCAGATCTTATGGTACTCCATCTTCCATCTCCCTTGACTTCATCATGCTAGGTATAACAGATAGGAACTGTACTTAAGCATGATGGCACCACAGTTGGCATGAGAAGGGATAGGGCTGAAAGGTTTGATGAAGTAGGGTGTGAACTACAGTTTCCAGAAATCCAGGTCACTGACTGTGTGGATGATAAGGTACAAAACTCCTGAAAGCCATCAGGCTGGGGACGCCTTCTTGCTGATGAAATATCCCACTTGATCCTTTGGACATCTCATCTTCTCCTTTGTCACAGGACCATTCATTCTCTGGCTGCCAATCATACTTACTCTTCGGCTTGGATGGAGTCCACTGGTGCAACATAATTGCTGGGGATGTAGCCTGTTGCTCCTGTGCTCAGAGACCTGGCCTCCCACCAGTCACCCTCCCTGAAGAAAGAGAAGAAAGAAACCCTAAACCTAGCAGGAAGGCACATCAGAAGGAGAGATGGTTACTCAGTGGCAAAGTCCAACATCTGATCCCTGGCACCTCTGGTTAAGAAACTCATGGAGCAAGTGGCACAGAAGGCCCAGGCAAGAACCAACAATTTCCCACACCTGGGGGTACTAATCACGGTGCAAGCTCAGGCTCAAAATTAATTGGGGTCAACCCACTGTTTGCTTGCTCATTCCTATTTGTTCCCCACCACACTGTTGCACATGGGTAGCTTACAAGATTAAAACACCCCAAAACTCAAAACCTTTTCTCCCAGGTCTTCCCAAACTGAAAGTTTTCCCCTCCTCTCTGCAATTGATTTTAATCATGTTTTTATAAAATTGATAGGTTCAGGTGTTTTTCTTCTTAACGATCGGTAAACTGCTTTGAGATAAAGGGCCTTTCCACATTTATCTGTAAGACTTTCAGGGTGAGGCCTAGACCCCTTCTGTGCCTACGCCTCTTCTGCACTGGACAGAGCAAAACCAAAATGGCCACCAAGATTGGGTTGCCAGTAGACCTTAGTGGTTTAGGAGCCACTAGAATGGAAAAGGGAGGCGTGCAGAAGGGTGCACACCTTCTTGTTCCAGTTTAGCAACGGAACCCATTTCAACAGTGCATCAAATTGCCAAAATGGGTCCCTTCCTGGGGCACTGAGGCCAGAAATGTTTGTTACTGGCCATTGGAGCCTTCAGAGTAGCACTCAAGAGCTGTTTAAGTGCAGAAGGCCATGTTCTGGGACAACCGAACCACTCCTGCTAAGAACTGTTCCGGTAGGAGCAGTTCCAGCTGGAGCAGTGATATATAAACCTTTTAAATAAAGAAAGTTACAAATTATGACCAATTGAATAGATTAATTAAAAACTTCTACGGGCTGCCAGGGTGAACGAAAACATGTTCAGCTGCTTTCCAAAGCTAGCTAGTGAGGAAGCTTGCTTTATCTCAAGTGCAAGGGTATTCCAAAAAGGTGGTGCCACAGCAGAGAAGGTCCCCAAGTAAGCGCCTGCCCCCCCCCCCACATCTTGGATGGGCAGAATGATCTGGAAACACTCTTTGCATGCTGCCTATGTAAAGGGGCAAAAATAAAACAATAATTGCTTCCTCAGCCCTCTGATGGCGTCTGTAGCATTGCAACTGAAGTTTAAACGAGGGGGGGGGGAAGGTTCCAACTCTGAGATTTGATAGCTTTGATTAGCCCTAAAAATTGAAATAGGGAAGCTTATATGTACCGTATTTTCCGGCGTATAAGACGAATGGTCGTATAAGACGACCCCCAACTTTCCAGTTAAAATATAGAGTTTGGGATATACTCGCCGTATAAGAAGACAACACCTGGCATATAAGACGACCCCCGACTTTTGAGAAGATTTTCCTGGGTTAAAAAGTAGTCTTATACGCCAGAAAATACAGTATATAGTAGGGATGTGCACAAATGGGGTTTTTGGCATTTGATTAGTAACAAATTGAATGTTAGAAAATTTGTATTAGTTCACATAGAATCCTACCACATTTGAAGGGGATCTATTTGATACAAATGTATTCATACGAATTCACACAAATATTCTATACATATTGGATATGTATCCTATACCACTGCATACATATCAATACGTATCCAATACGTATCTGATACAAATGCATATATATCGATAAGTATCTGATATGTATCCCCAGTTTAACAAATGTCTGAACTATTTGTACGAATGTTCTGAAACATTCATATTCGTATGAATGTCAATGTATGAATATCGTAACATTTGTTTTATGTACGGATTCGTACAAATAAGGAATGTTACAAATATTCATGCACACCCCTAGTATATAGCCATTCCAGGATCCTGGAACTCCACACAATCCGTGACTGCAAAGACACCTGTTATAAAAGATTGTATCTTTGTCCTTGGGTGTTTTTCCACCGCGCTCCTTTAATCCGGATCTAAGAAGATCCGGATTGAAGGATCCGGATTAAGGGAAGTACCCAGTGTGTTCCACAGGTGGTCTAGCACCCAATAGCAATGTCTGCTAACCTCCCTGCTGTGGAAACATCGGAGCACCCATGTGGCAAATCTGGATTTACCCACAAGGGGTCTGCCTGTCACCCCAGGTGTTTTGGGGAACAGGGGATGCAATCTCCAAAATGGCTCTGGAGGCTCTTCGAAGCCACTCCAGAGTCATTTCGGAGTGTCTTCGAAGTCTGTGCTAATCTTCGGAGTGAACTTCGAAGGGAACTTCAAAGGGACTTTGAAGCTTAGGTTTTGGGGCTCCCCCCCCATGGGTGCCCCCTCCCTCCGAGTCTCCTCCAGACCCCATTGCTGGATGGTCGTGGAAACAGGCTCCCTATAATCCAGAATTTCAGGCTGAAGACCCCATTGTATACGAAATCTGGATTAAAAGCCCTGAACGACCCATATGATCTGGATTTCCCGAGCTGCGGTGGAAACAAATGTGTCCCTAATGGGGTCTGTGGTGGAAATGGGGTCATCTGGCTCTCAGCCAAATGGGTCCTTAATGGGTGCTAAAATGGGTACTTGGTGACTGTGGAAAAACACCCCTTGCCAACTTGAGGTTTCTGCATGTTGTATTCATTTACTGAATTCATTTATAGCACACTTTGCTCTTTCTACTATTTACTGATGATGCTGACCATACTGTCTATACCTTTTCAAATCGTCACTCTTGGGAGCAATAACTGAATGGACCTTCAGTAGACCTTTACACCATGATTTCAGTAATCACGTTTGTTTATGTTTTTTTAATATAAATGCATTCCATCACAATGCACATTTATATCTTTATATCTGTTACAGCAATTTACTACTTCTCAACCACTATAGAGAACTTATTCCTCCATGCATTTCCTTATCATTGGTAAAAAGATCATTCCTGGGAGGCGATCGTTTCAAGTAATAGTTTCCACATTAAGAATGGGCATGATTTTTTTTTTTTTTTTTGGCATTCATATTCATTTGAACAGATCCCCTTCAAATGTGGTAGGATTCTATTTGATACAAATACGATACAAACATCCAATACAAATGCATACTGATCCTGGATAGGAATCCTGCATACAGACCCTATACAAATGCATATGTATCAGATACGCATCCTCAGTTTAACGAATATATGAAATATTCGTATGAATATTCTAAAACATTTGTATTCATATGAATATTAATGCACAAATTTTGTAACATTCAATTCGTGTACAGATGTCTGAATTCATCCGAATTCGTACAAATAATGAATGTTACAAATATTCGTATACATCCCTATTCCATATATCTTTCCATTTACTAGGCCTTCTGATATTCGTGATGGTGTTTAGTTCTTCCAGTATCATTTCATCGATCAACACTTCCCAAATATTGTACCCCATTCAATACTCACGTATTGTTGATGATGTGGAATTTCTCTCCCTTGGTAAATGTAAGGTCATCCTCTGTCCTGGCTTCATAATCATACAAGGCAACAAAGAGGGTAACTCCTCCACCTGCAAGGAATCAACAAAATGAAAAGGAGAGGATCTACCCACAGCTGTGCAGGCAATTTAATCATCAGCTAAAGAAATATTCTGCCTGGCTACAGGAGAAAAAATCAAAGGGTGTTTTTCCACTGTCAGAAAGTACCCATTTTTGCACCCATTAAGGACCCATTTGGGTGTGAGCCGGATGACCCCATTTCCACTACAGCACCCATTTGGGACCCAATTGTTTTCACTGCCGCTGGGGAAATCCTGATCATAAGCGTACTTCTTGGCCTTTAATCCAGATTTTCTGAAAACCCCATTAATGGGGTCTACAATGGGGTCTTCAGCCAGAAAATCCGGATTAAAGGGAGCCTGTTTCCACTAGTGATAGGCAATGGGGTCTAGATGAGGCTAGGGGGAGGGGATGCACCCATGGGTGGGAGCCCCAAAATCCCAGCTTCGAAGTGATTTCGGAGTAATTTCAAAATGACTCTGAAGTCACTTCAAAGAGACCGGGAAAGACTTTGGAGAGGCTCCAGAGCTGTCAGCGTGGTCTGTTCGCTATTAGCACAGACCATGCGGACTTCCCTCCGGAATCCCTTCGAAGCAATCGGCAAAAGGCTCCAGAGTCTCGCCACCGGTCTCTCCGAAGATCACCGCAGACTTCGGAGGGATTTTGGAGGTCTTTCCCACTGACATCGCGGGTGCTCCGGGGCTCTTTTGTGCAGACTTCGGAGGCGTTCCAAAATGATTCCGGAGCAGCTTCAAAGTCTGTGCTAGTCTCTTCAGAAGGACTTCGGAGATCGCACCCCCTGTCCCCCAAAACACCTGGGGTGATGGGCGGACCCTTGGGGGACGATCCAGATTCCCCAGATGGGTGCAAAGGTGTTTCCACGGCAGGGGGGTTAGCCTCTCCTGGAAACACATTGCGTGCTTCCCTTTATCCAGACCTACTAGATCCGGATCTAAGGAGCGCGGTGGAAAAACACCCAATGATACAACACAAGTGAGAGGCAGAGTTTTCACTGCTGAGTACAAATTCCAACCAAGGCTTTTAATCCAGCCCTCTAGTTGTAATGACACAGCTGGCACATTACAGACCCAAGTGTTTGCAAAAGAGGAGGGACAAGGAAAAAGCGGGGATGTCTGACCACAATGGATCACATTTCAGACCCACTTGGACTACTGACCAGTAATCCCAGCCCCATGCATATGCAAGGAAGGGGTTGGAAAGAGGTTGGAGCCCCCAATTAAGGCAGGAGTAGAAGGCCCAGATGTCCCTTGGAAGTTGTTGTAATCCGGGATACGGGTGAAGCTGTTCGTCGGGTTCTGCTGGGTGGGGTCCGGGTCATAGCAGGAGTTGGGGGTTGGGTTTGCCGGCCCATCGCTGCCATTGCTTCGGCTTTTATTGGCCCGCTTCTTTTTGCATTGCACACAACCCATCGCTGGCCCCAGCACCTGAAGAAGAAGAAGAACAGAGGGAAAGTGCAAATGGAATGGACAGCAGCATGCAGAGTTCTTGCAGGTCAAAAGAAATAGGAGAGAAGGGAGTTAAAAGCAAAGGTGCTTTTGCTTGCATTTAGGTTGCACCAGTAAAAACAGGGCACTTAAACTCAAGAGCAGTTACCCTTTTGAATCCGCATGAGAGAAGGAAAAAGCCATTTGCAATTTTATTTATTTATTTTATTTGCATTGTATCCCACACTTTATGCAAAAGGTCTCAATGCAGGTTACAGCAATGGAACAAAATGTAAACTAGACTCTCCAAGGATAAAATAGACACACTGTGTTTCAAAGTGCCTCACATGATTCTCCTTCCCTCCACTTCATCCTTTCACAGCAACCCTGTGAAGTACGCGAAGCTGGTGAGACGAACCAGTAAGATAATGGTGGTACTGAAAAAGAAGAAGACTTGGGTTTTCTATACTGCTTTTCTCACCCATTTAAGGGGACTCAAAGCAGCTGACAAGCCTTCTGTTCTCCCCACAACAGACATCCTGTGAGGTAGGTGGGGCTGTGAGAGCTCAGAAAGAGAGCTGTGACTAGCCCAAGGTCACCCAACTGGCTTTGTGGAGGACTGCGGAATCATACCTGGTGAATATGAGATATGACCAAACTGGCGCACAAATCCAGAGGCTAGGGGTGTGAATGAACATATTTGCATTTGAAAATGCAGTTGAGTATTCATTCATTCATTCATTCATTCATTCATTCATTCAGTTATTTAGTTATTTTCCAAACTTTCTTAGTATTTTTCTGATTTTACTCATGAAAATGTGGCTTTTCAATGAAAACAAACGCCGCAAAAAGAGGTTTGGCCAAAAATATGAAAGTCTAAACATATAAACAAATTATTTAACGGCAAAACGGAAATGAAATTTTCATTTGTGCTGCAGCTCTCCACAGTTCCAAAAGGAAAATCACATTGCACACAATGGAACTGTGCTAGGGGAAAAAAACTCTATACAATGTTATACAATGGATGCCAATCCAGCTTTCATGCTAGCTTCAAGGTGTTTTTCAATACAGAGAAGAGAAGTTAAGTGACGTCCTGCCTGCAAGGAACAAATGAGATGCAGGATGAAAGCTGCAAACAGCTGCAGCAGGACAGGGGTCTGAGGAGGAGAAGGTGGAGCAAGTCAGCTGGAAGCTTGCAGAAGGCGAAGCAGGAGTCTTGCTTGCAGGCTTTGTGCCGAGCATCGCTTAGGCATATACTTTCTGCCACATACGGTTGCATGGCAACATGCCTGGCACGCCAGCTGAAGGAAGGCATGTGCGCAGTGAGACGAAGTTGGATCCAGAAGGCCAGCAGATCACAGAGATAGCTCAGTGCGGTTCCAAATGCTCTAGCAGTTTAATTTTTGTTTCATCCCATTTTAATGATAATCTGCTGCTCATAACAGGACTGCTTACAAAGATCATCAGAAGTGCTCCAAATTCCAATTGCTTTCTTTGCCTCTCTTTTGCACTTGTTTGCTGTTAAGCCGGGATCAGTGAGTCTGGGAAGGTATTTGCACTGGCAGTGCTAATCCGGATCGCCCACACTGTGAGCTTCATGGCTGCACCCCTGGCCACGGGGCCTCTGGGAGGTGCTTTTGGCAGTGCACTATGGACCACTGCTAGATTTCACAATCCCCCAGTAGTCCCAAATGTGGAAGGCACGCTGCCTGCAAGCCTCCAGTATTCTAGATCAGGGCTGTGGTGGCACACCGGTACACCCAATTAAATAGATCTACCAAGGATCCAGATTAAGGCCTCCTTAATCTGGATCAGGGTCCGACTAACACAGATGGAGCCTTACCAGTGTGGGAGGAGCCTCCAAGAGTCACATTAATGATTTGGAGGCTTAGGTGTGTACTACACCTGTCCTTAATCCAGAACCGGTTTGGTCTTGTGGTTAGAGTGCTGGACTCATATCTCGTAGCCACCAGGTTTGATTCCACACTTCTCCATGAAGCCAGCTGGGTGGCCTTGGGCTAGTCACAGCTCCACCTACCTCACAGAGTCCCTGTTTGTGAGGAGAAAAATGGAAGGTTTGTCACTCTTAAGGGTGAGAAAAGCAAAATATAAAAACCAACTTCTCTCTCTCTCTCACTTTCTCTTTCTCTTAACAGTTCCCAAGCTTAGCAAGAGCCAGAAGTGTAATGCAGCGGCTAAAAGTCCTAATATGATTGTAGGCTGTAGTGTGTCCAAAATATGTGAAATACAAGTTCTGCTCAGATCAAGCTGGGCTTCTATGCTCCAGTCTAGAAACTTCTCTATGGTTTCAGCAGGACAAGGGTTCCCAGAGGTCTAGCCTCCTTTTTCCACACACAGTCAAAGATCAGGATCTTCAAGATCCAGATATTTGAGATGGGGTCCTCCTAGACATCCAGATCTTGAAGATGCCTGAAGACTCCATTGTGGACATCTTTAATCAGGTCCACATGAAATCCAGATTTAAGGGCCTGAAGGACCCATTAAATCCAGATTCCCCCTGCCCTCATGGGGACAGGGCGTTCCAGATGGGGCCTTCAGTGGGGTCCAGGTGAGGACAGGGCCTTCCCAATGGATACCAATCAGGCACTAATTGGGGTCCTAATGAGGCCTTAGAAGGGTTCTAAGCCATAGTGGGAAAAAGCGCTAGGGTGGTAAAGTGAGCAAATTGTTGAAAAGGTGAGGGTACATTTAGCCTACTGCAAAGAAGACTGAAAGACATATAAACATCTTCTAATATCTGAAGGATTATTACCAAGGAAGAGGAAACAGATTTGTTCTCTGTTGCTCCAGACAGAAAAGCTAGAATTAATTGTGCTGAAGTTTAACGATGTGCACGAATATTAAAAAAATTGAAAATCTGATTCAAATTTGGCGAATATCAACATTTGAATTCAAATCGGATTTTTGAAAATCCAAATTTTGAAATCTGAACGGATTTTGGATTTTCAAAAATTCAATTTTTGAATAATTCAGCTTAATAGAACATCGTATATTGCATCTGAATATCGTGTTTATTTGCGTTTATAATACAGGATGCAAACAGGATGTGCATGAATTCAAAAATCAGACATGAATGTTCCTGACATTCGTATTTTCGAGTTCAAATCGAATTTCCAAAAATCCAGATTTGAATAATCTGGATTTGAATTGGATTTTTGAAAATCCAGATTCTTGAATTTCGAATAGAATTGAATATTTGAATTGACTCAAATTCGAATGCAAAAAATGTATTCATGCACACCTCTACTGAAGTTGCAAGCAAAGAGATTTCAGATAATAATAATAAAACCCTTCTAATATTTGTTATTGTCAGGTACCACCAATTCATGACCAACTCTTAGTTAACTGCATGGCATTCTCAGAAGTGGTCTGCTATTGCCTACTTCTGGGGAGAAACTGGGGACCGATCCAGTGACCCTCTGGTTTCCAGGCAGTTTTCTCTACCACACTGAGCTACAGCCACTGCCAGACTCTGTAGACACCTCTGTGCTAGGCATGTGCAGGAATGTATTTTTGACATTCGAATCTAAGTAGATTCTAATATCATAAAAGCCAATTCGATCCGGATATTTGATTCAAATGTCTTAAAATCCGATTTGAATCCGTAACATTTGAATCGTACATCCAGATGTTAGATTCATATTTAAAGATGCGAATGTCGACAACATTCATATCTGTTATACGTATCTGTGCGCACACCAGAAAAATCCGTAGGCATCCTGCATTATCCTGTACGCATCCTGTTTTAATCCCGTATTTTAAGCGCAAGATAAGGAGAATTTCCAGGCAGATTCATATATGACAGATATGAATCTACACATTTGAATCATTTGAA
>MTQE01001424.1:10479683-10500076 GCA_014337955.1 Aspidoscelis marmoratus
CAGATTTTCAAAAATCTGTATTCAAGTTTGAATGTCAAATTTGGATTTTCAAAACTCCGATTCAAGATTGAATGTTGAAATTCATTAGATTCGAATATTCAAGTTTTCGAATACAGGACGAGTACAGGTATGTACGGATGCATATGAACGCATACAAATGTTGTTGACATTTGAATCTTCAAATACAAATAAAATATTCATACAAATAGTTGCAAATGTATTTGAGTCAGATTTGAATACATGAGTTTTTTCTCTATTCGTTCGCATTCGTGCAGACCCCTAGTGCGTATCATTCCAGAAAGCAATCTGGCCACATACGGTAAGAATGTCCCTTGCCCTAACTTGCTAGCCCCGAAGCCACACCACTGCTGCTCCTGTGTTCCAGTAGTTCAGGAAGTTGCACTGTGCAAATCCGTGGAATATACAATAAGCAGAAAAGGGATGAGTTGTACTAAGCTAATCTTGTTATCCTCACAACCTAAGAAGGAGTTTAAAAAGCATGATTCTTCCCAAATCGCCGGTAGTTGTGTGTGATTTCCACCGGCACTCCAACTGTAAAAAGGTAAGCCAGGCAACCGTGGTGGCTGTCAAAATTTCAGGAGCGCCTTAATCAGCAGCGCAGTATATCTTGGGTGAGGATGGTAGAAAGCAGATGAATGAGCAACAGTAGGCATTTCTGCAGGAAGAGCACAGGGAAAGCTTAGCAGCTTCCTGGCTGGGCAAAGTTCCCTGCAATCCAGGGGACCCAAACAAATTGTGCTCCTTCTGATCTGTCTTAGCCATCTGGAAGGCAGACAGGCACAAAAATGGGAGGCATGAAAAGGAGGAGGAGAGGAGGAGAGGAGGAGGAGGAGACAAGGTAGGATAAGGATGGAAAGAAGGAAATATTATCTGCTCCATTCTGGATTAAATGATGCTCTGCCATTTTGGTGCTCTAAATCGAAGAGAAAAGCAGTTGTGGTGGGTGCTCCAAATAGGGGAGGGAATCAGAACTAACCCACATAAGGCTGGTTTTCTCCTGTCTCCTGCAAACAGGCCCTTCCCATCTCCACAGGAGGGAAGGGAGAGCCAGGGAGGACCCAGACAGACCCCTCTGGGCAGAGTCTGGTGCTGAAGGAACAGAGCAAGGATGTTTGGGTGCGCAGTGCGCAGGCTGCATGTGCAGAGAAGGCTTCGGGGTGGAGAGGCAGCACTTAATTTTCAGTGACAGAGACATTGCAGCCACCTGCTACCCAGAGCCCTTGGTTAGTGGGGGAGTGGCAAGCCAGGGAGGCAAGGGGGAAGGGTATGGAAACGCAGGGTGACGGCAAGGTTGCCCATAGTCTCTGCCAGACAAATGTGGCTCATCAGTATCAGTGATGAGGCTGCATCACAGCCAATCTGGGCACCTTCTCTCATTGCTATGGATTGGTCTGAAGGCAGACTTTGCAGCCCCTGCTCTGCTGTCAATGAGCTTCCACTCTTATTTCTGTATGGCACCCTGAGATCTTTCGAGGACTTTCTGCTTGCTTGTGGAAAGGGAGACTTTGGACAGGGGAGGTGCCAGACATGCAGCCTGACTCCTTAAGACCCGGGAAAGCAAGGCAGGGCAGCCGAAAACTCTCCTTGAGTGGAAATGGAACACTGTGAGGACATCAGCCCTCCGAATTGACCTAGAACTAGGCAAACATTTGACCTTCTTGTGAGCACAGACAGGCTCGATGATCACTGTTATCGTCGTCAGCCAGTCAGTCCCTGTATAGCCATTTCTGCACTTGTTAATCTGGATCAAGGAGCTGCCAGGAACACATTGTCTATGCAGGAATAGAGTAGATCCAGATCAGAACAGTGACAAGGGCTCACAAATCCAGATTAGTGGTAGACAGAATAAATGTGGTCCACATCTGTGCTAGCACTTTTCTCAGTACACTTGCTGTTCTGAAGCCCACTCAATGAAGATGCCTCTGCCTGTGTTTGATCCAGATCTAGCTAATATAGATCTAGCTATTACAGATTAACTGGTGTAAGTGCAGAAAGGATGTCTGTATCAATGATCATATATGTATTTTTATTCAAATTGTGCTACCGGTACACATGTGACTAGCAGCAACTGGATAGCCCGTTTCTCCCTGCCCATCAGAAGGACCAAATATGCCAATGCTGCAGCATTTTCAGATGTTCCACTGTTGCATTGCTCTGGATAGTAGGCAAATCCAAAGGGTGACAAAATTGTTATAGCTGTATCCTGGTAATCCAGAATAAGGAGCTCCGTGGTCCATATGGTCTTTACAGAACTAGTAGCAATTAGGGATGTGCATGAATATTTGAGACATTCAAAATTCAACTGAATTCATTTGAATTTGGACTTTCGAATTTGAATCAAATGCCTATAAATTCAAATTTCAACATTCAAACAAATTTCACATTTTTGAAAAATTTGTATGAATTATTCGGATATTTGTATGTGTATAGATATGTACATGATGTGTACTTGCCCGTATGCATCTTTCCCACATCTGTACACATTCGTACGGATCAGTACGGGACAAAACAGGATGCATACAGGATAAATAGGTGATACGAATGTTGTTGACATTCATATTGGCAAATACGGGTTGAAAATTTGCACGAATAGATTCTAATGTATTTGAATCGAATAGAATGTGAATACATTTGAATTTTAAACATTCAAATCTATTTGAATTTTTGGATATTCAAACTGAATAGAATCCCAAAAATTGCATTCGTGCACACCCCTAGTAGCAATCCAGATAAGATCCAAGGCATTTCTGCACTTGGCCCCATAGTTTGCTATTAGTTAGCATTTGGGCAGGTGATTCTGCACTTGCAGGAGGCATTTATAGTCTACAAAACACCCCCTACCTGCCCAGATGTTATCTAATTGCAAACTAGCTGTGGTGCACAAAATCGTGGACCACTAGCAACCCAAACCTCTCCAGTTGTGACCAGGAACTTACCTGGTGCATCCAGGAGTTGAGCACTCACACCTTTTTTAGTGCAAGAGGTCACCTGGGGTACCACGCAAGCACACTGGAACCTCATATGACCTCCGACACAAATGCACAAAGAATCATCATCACCATATTGATGGCAACAGCACACGCTCTGTCACACAGGCCACCGCAACCAAAATGTCAGCACCCTGTGGAGGATCAGACGTGTAACTAGACCCAGGTAAGTGGCCGGCCGCTCGAGGCAACTAGGGGCTCTCTAGTTCAACACACACACACCCCAGAAATGAGCAATTATGGAAGACTGCTTTCCTGCTCAACAGTCAAGAAAGCCACTACCACTCAGGGTAGACAAAGCTAGGTACACAAAATTGTCTCAGCTGATCAATTACACCTTCTCATATTAATGTGCTATCTACAGTCAGCCAATCGGCCAAAATCCACATTCCTCACATAAACAATTGGTTCCCGCTTCAAGAAAATGCCGTCCTAAACGATGCGTAGCTTTCTCTGCTGTGATGCTTCAGATGTAGAACTTTCTCCCCATGGATCTTAGAAATGCCCCATACATTTGCTATGCTTAGGTATCAGATTCACGAACATCTGTTTTCTAAGGTCTATGGCTCCTTCTGCATGGACCTATACAAGGATCTATACAGTACATGTTCTGGGCCTCCCACCCACACAGTAATGTGAATCAAGGAGGACCCACCCAGTGCTGCTCTGGTTCTACCTAAACTAGATGGGGGCTGATCCGGATTAAGTGACACTTAATCCAGATATCTAGTAGTATCATTTAATCGGGGTCCTGATCTGAAACATGGGAGGCATGCAGAAAACCTCCATGTTCCGGGGTGGGGTGGTGGTTTTCAGCAGCACACTAAGCTAGAAACCTTCATTCCTGGCCTTTGGAGGTGTGGGGATGTGAAGCTCATGTCAGATTCACAGCTGTGGTGTGAGTTAATTTGGAGTCGTTTTCTCAATGCAGATGTTTCTGATCATACCCATGCCTCTCCATGATCCAGATCAGTGGGCCGGGATATTCAGATCCCAACAATCTGGATCAAGAGGAGGTAAGGGCAGAAAAGGCCTACGACCATATCTATCAACCTAACACAAAATCTGTCCTGCCACTGAATTTGCTACTGTCATCCATTTATTGACACTCACCAGGATGGCACGTCAGGTCAGTGCCTCTGCTTCATAGTTGCTGCTGGAGCGGAATAAGGTACCTGTGGAAGAGATGAAGCAGATAGTGGCACAGAATGAGTGGATACAAAAAGGCTACTCACTTCTAGGGTTCTGCATGAATATATGTACAAATTTGTACAAATTGAGACATTCATACTTGAATAGAATGTTACAATAGTTGTATACTAACATTTGTACAAATAGTTTGGATATTCGTTAGACTGGGGGTACGAAAAAAAGGAGCACCAGTCAGATCCGCAATGGATCCAGATTGCATTCGACATGGATCGACAGAGAATTAAAAGTGGATTCAAGTCGGATTTGATGTTTTCAGAGCACGGATGTGTTATGGATATGTATCGGATACATATTCGTTTGTACTGGATATGTGTCCAATACGTACTCACGCATATCTGATATGTACAGAATATTTGTACAAATAGATTCATAGCAAATAGAATTTTACTACATTCGAATTTGATCTATTCGTACGAATACGGATTTTCAAACATTCGATTCATTACAAATTGAATGTCAAAAATGCATTCATGCATACCCCTCCTCACTTCCAATCAAACCACTTAACATGGGATGCATCCAGATAGGATCTAAAATTGTGTAATTTTTTTTCAGTTTTATCCAATTTGCCAGATGTGATCTTGAGGCTCCCAGCACAGCCCTGGAATATAGACCTAAATTTTCCAGATTGTTGTTTTCCTGGTAAAATCATCGCAGTGCAATATCCTGTTACTATAACTGCAGCACCGTTTGGATCACTATGGCAAGATTTCATCATGAGCTGATACTATCCAGAAATACTTCACGTGTTACTATTGTTCGCCTGCCTGGTACAACCGGAAGGTTAGGACACATGGAAAAATAATAAAATAATAATTAGCAGTCTGCAAATGCTAAAATGCTGAGTATTGATCTAATGTCTAGACAATTCCAGATGAAAAGTCCAGATGTGCTCTAGATTAATAAATTGATACATTTAGGAATAAATTAAGTTGATGTCTGGAGGTGCCCAAGGTCTTCTGAGCTGTTCTGGGCAAGAATGACTTTAATCCTAGGTGCCACAGCTAATTGGAGCTGTCAGCTGAAGCATCTGGAGGATGCCCTATTTGGGGGGCAGGAGAATCTTCCTGAAGTTACAATACTTTTCAAGGCATGTGTGCAATAATCCCAGTACATAGAGATGTGATATTGGCCACCAATATGGATTTCTTGGAAGAGGTTTGATGGGCCAGTGGTCCAACCCAGCAGGACATTGTCCAACCTTAGCACGAGACTACCTGCAAACATCTTTAACACGTTCATGGAAGTCCAGGTGTGGAAGGGCATTTCACCTTTTTTTGAGTGGTTTGCATGTTATGAATAGCATCTGAGCATCTCATTTTTTGCACTTTGGAGGGGTTGTTATGCTGTATTCCACAGTTCTGCTCTGAACCTATATTATGATATCCACCTTCAGAGGATCAGACTGCTGGAAGAATCAAACACAACTCTGAGTTTTTTAGCAATAAGATGGATATCGTAGCCATTTCCAAAACCTTTGGTCCAAAGCAGAATTATGGAACATGGTATTAAAAACCCTTCAAAGAGCAACAAGTGAGATGAAAACCACCCATAGGGGCCTCTGTTCTTCCACCCTATGAGGATGTTTGCAGTCCAGTCCTATATAGCACTTATCCGGACACTACTTGGCCCCAAGTGACCTACACTGCTCCTAGGGGTATCCCAGCTTCATGACACAATGGACAACAGAACAAGAAAAGCTAGGCTGGTCTTCTGGGTTACAGATCCATGACTCACAGTCTGCTGATCAGAGTTCCCCATTTTGTAAATACCCTAAAATATGCAAAATTTGAAATGAAAGGAGTCATTTGTGCCTGTAGAGCTATTCTTGCATTGTCTCAGGGACATTAAGTGTGAAAAGGCTCAGAGTGTCTTCATAGCAACTCACAAGTAGAGTGGCCATGGGTGGCCATGGCTTTAACGTACAGAAGACTAAAAGCCTCATCTAGTATTACTCGGCTTAACAAAGCAGGTGGTGACCAGAAAATGACATGCAAAAAATGTTGACATTACTTCAGAACTCTTAGGTTTTAAGAGTTGATTGTACAGTAAAATACAGGATCAGATTTCACGGTATGAGCTTCTATCACTTAGGAAGAAGGGAACCACAGCAATACCAAGTGTATAATAGCTACTATAATCTTATGATTATAATAATTAAAATAATATAAGAAGATATTAATTACTACAAATTATAAAATCACTGCAGCAGTCTATGTGGTTAGGTACTGTAGTTGCAATATTCTAATTGATATTTTAATCCCTCATACAATTGTCTGTTGAAACTCATGAGTACTTAAGTTTGGAAGTTCTATATATTTGCACCTGAGAGGTTGTGGTCTCCTTTCACGATGTAAACCAAAACACCTGGGTCGGGGGGGATGGACATAATAACATAAGAACCTAAGAGGAGCCCACAGCCCATCTAGTCCAGCATCCTGTGTCACCCAGTGGCCCACCAATTGCCTATGGGCAGCCCAAGCAGAAGTCCAAGGCAAAACCTTCAACTGCTCTCAAATTCCTGCAAATTGTCTTTAGAGGTATCCCGTCTGTCTCCCCAGGCTGGAGGATGTCCCTAGGCATCCATTCTACTCTCCATTGATACACCCGCCATCTGTGAGTTTGTCTAATCCTTCCTTAAAGCTAGCTAGGCTGGTTGCTGTTACTTGTGGGTTGGCACCAGACCATGACACTTTTGGCAGGTGGGCTTGGATCAAAATCCATGCTTCCACATTTCTAGGCCTGTCTGAATAACTATGGCATCACATAGATACTTCCACAGCTGGGAGGGGGTTCAGGCAAGGTAACACCTACGATGTAGCAAATGACAATTTACTAGGGCCCCATTCAGACATTGGTAGGGGTGTAGACGAATGCAATTTTCGACATTCAATTAGAATCGACTATTTGAATATCTGAATTAGTACAAATAAAGAAAAACAAATGTCTAGACATTCAAACCAATGCGAATGCATTCGTACCTATTCGTTCGAATATTCAATATATATCCAACGATATGAATCTCATACGCATCTGTACACTTATGGATGCTTACAGATACACACAAGACGCATAGGGATATGTATGCGATACATACGTACCCATACACATACGAATGTCTGAATTATTCATACAAATAACTCAAAATATTCGTATTTGTATGCATACTGAAAAATGAATTTGATTTGTACATGAATGTCTGAATTCATCTGAAACCGTCTGAATAACGAATATTTCGAATATTTGTGCGCATCCCTAGAAGCTGGTTATTTATTCCACCAAATGGGAATATCCATGCTTTATGCCAGGGTATCCAAATATTGTGGAATAAATAAACAATGTCTGGATGTGGCCTAGTGTGATCCAATACATAAAAGCATTTTTTTTATAAGTAGGGGTGTGCATGAATGGGGTTTTTGACATTCAATTTGTAATGAATCAAATGTTAGAAAATCCGTACTCGTACGAATAGATCCCTTTGAATGTAGTAGGATTCTATTTGATACGAATCTGATATGTATGCAGTAACAAATTTGCTCTGGAAGCATCAAATTTGACCTGAATCCACTTTTAATCCACTCTCGATCCATGTCAAAAGCAATCTGGATCCACTGCAGATGTGGATGGTGCAGCTGCTTTCTCACCTCCCCAGTTTAATGAATGTCTAAACTATTTGTACGAAATACATTTGTATTTGTACGAATGTCAGTGTACAAATATCACAACATTCAACTTGTATTTGTATGGATAACAAATGTTACCAATATTTGTGTACATCCCTACATGTACATCCCTTTCATGGGAAGCACATTACTGACAGGTTTTGCCTAAGGTACATTTATGTCTTGACAGTTGTGGACACACTACATTATGTCTGCTCCTTATAAAAATGGGATTTCTATTGTGAGGATCTTTTCCATGCTGCTCTTAAAGAGCCACTTGGGACGGTAAAATTGGATCCAATTTTTCTAAATTGAGTGACAGCCTATTCAAGACAAACTAAATTCAGCTCTTTTGCCACGGCTATGAATAGTCAGCATTTCACGGGGGGGTGGGGAAGTGCAGAGAACTTCACACATATGGAGCTTGAAAAGGTCTAACCATGAAAACTTGCCATAGGAATGAGAAGCCACTTCAAGCCCTGTGGCCAAATAATTCCGCACACAAGTTGCCAGGGTGCCCCAGTGTTGAGTTACTGAATGTAAGAAGGGTCCTGATGGGTCAAGATCAATGGCCCATGTAATTCAATGGAACATTTTCATGGTGGCAAAGCAGTTGCACATGCACTCCATGGGCAGAACATGGACATGATGTCCTTCGGACAGGTAGCCCAAAGAAGTACACTGCTCCCTCTCCAGAGACAGACGCGCAGCCATTGGTAGCCCACTGCCTTTGCATGAAGCATCAAAGCAAATGGGACCGAGTTTCACACTCTTGTGAATGAAGCCACCTTCAGAGGTGCTAAGCTTTAATTCACTTTGAATTAGCTTCAAACCCCTCCTGCCACCAGTCGCGCCTCCAAATCCATTCCAAATTCACTCCGAATTTGCTTTGAATTGCAAGGTGATGAACATTTTTCACCCATCCCTAGAATGCAGTCACCAAAAGGGATTTTTCTTATTTGTAGCAGTTTTGGGGCTGTCATGCTGTGTTCCAGGTTTCTTCTGAGAACCTAATGTTTCAGATATTGCTGTGATATCCATCTTCTGAGGACTTGGCTCTAGGAAAAGCAATATTGCTGCAATATCCAAAGGCTTAGGTTCTCAGAAGAAGCCTGGAACATGGCACAACAGCCCCCCAACTGCTACAAATTAGATTGAAACTGCCCATGAAAGCCTACATACAATCACCAAAAGGGACTTCTATAGCTATAGTCCAGCTCCTCTTGCCATATGAGGAAAGACTATGACCAAGGGGTTGGTTTGCCTTACTTAGTTTACTGTCCAAAGTGAATTTACAATTCAGCCATTCAGCAACTTCTGCCGATAATGGTGGATCCAGTAAAAGCCACCAACAACAACCAGGCTGAGACAAGGCAAGACAATATGTTGATTTATTGGTAAGAATCCATACTGCACAACTGCAGTTACATGATCACGTACTTCAACCTTCAGTCAACCCAACCTCCCAGCCTCCTGTGTAAACATTCTTGTATCCTCCTTGATTTCCCAAGCTCTGACTTTGAAGATCAGCCACCTGTCTGTTCTTATCTCTCAGTACCATGAGAACTCAGGGGTCCTTTCCACATGCACCCTTAACCTCATGTAGTACACATCTACATCTCCAGATCTCTGTGTTAATGCAGATATAGGAGAACCTGTCACCTTCCAGTCCAGCTCCATCTGCTTTAGACTGAGCCTGATCCATAGTAGGCAGGCTTTTAATCTGGATCACTGGTAGGCCTATTTATTTGGGTCTACCAGAGGACCAGCAGACCTGATCCAGAGCACAGAAGGTGTGTTGAAGGTATCTCTCCTCTGTTTGGGACTACAGGGGTGCATTTCAGTATCCAGCCAAAATGCACCACCACCCCCAAGACCTCAAAGCTAGAACTTTTGTTCCTAGTCCTCAGAGGCATGGTGATGTGACTGCAATGTTCACCTGAGCTTCAAGACCACAGCACGGATTGACCTGGACCAGCTACAAAGCTACAGCCTCATCCTTCCTAGGACCTTGGGTGGGGGGGGAGAGAGGTGGTCCCAGAAAAGGGAGATGTGCCTTCTGCGTGCCTCCAGTGTTCTGAATCAGGGCTGAGTTACTAATCCTTATGCCCTTTAGGGTTTTTGAAAATAAGCTGAAAAGAAGGGCTTTACATGAAATATTCTAAAAAGGTTTTGAAAAGAGCCAATTTAGCAGCTGTTTTCAAACAGACTGTGTCACTCCTGGTCATACCTCCCACTGTATCAATGATGCCTTCAAGACCAGGATGAGATCTAAGGAAGACTAGTTCAGACTAAGGCAAAGCAAAGCAAAACAAAACAAAATGACCTCCTCGCCCCAAAGCCAAAGGCAGAACCAAAGTTCACCAGGGCAATGCAGTATTCTTAGCTATGCAGCGACTGGGTTATTAGGCTACTTCTTCAAGACTCGGGTGGTTTAGTTTCTTTCACTCTGACTCACAGGTCAAACTTTCACTTCCATGCATTTTCCAGCTGCCACTGGCCAAGCAACAGATTTCTCAGAAGTCAAGAGGAAGGGAGAACAAATTCTGAACCAGTGCCATGGGGTTGTAAACAGCCTGCTCCTATAGAGTGCAGCAAGCTACAGCAGGGATAACTACCCTGATACATATTCTGTCCTTTAGACTTCACCTCTTCCTAGCTCAAGAGAAAGCTATAGGATGCATTCCATAAACCCATTGACACTTGTCTGAGAGTGAGTCCCCTAATGGAGAAAATAATTCTTACTATGCAGCCTCTTGCCTGAAAAGGAAAGTCTGAGGCTCTGTCCCATATTATTTTCTTATGCTTCCCCCCCCTTCCCTTTGCTAAGCTTTATCGTTTGCCTAATAATGGCGAAAGAGAGTCAGGTCAGGTGTATAAAACTTGCACATGGTAGGTATAACCATGGGTTTAAGGTTACATTTTAATACAGAGTAGGGGTGTGCACGAATGCAATTTTCAGGATTCAATTTGAGGGTTTAAAATTCAAATTTAACCAAATTCAATGCGAATTAAGCAAATTCAAACCTATTCAAATTTTTCATTTGAATTTGCACTTACAAATGTCGACAACATTCATAGATGCCCATACACATCTTCCCCATGTCCATACATATCCGTACGCATCCGTGTACAAACCCAGAAGTGTTTTTTCACCCTCCAAAGAGTGCTGAAATGGGCCCAGAGACACCACCGCGGCCTCCTGTTCCATTCTGGCGTTCTCGCTTATCTTTGTGGAGGCTGCACTGGCATCTCTGGGTCCATTTTGGTGGCGTCTCTGGGCATATTTGGAGGCCAAAAAAGCATGTCCAGGGTTTTGCACATAGCTCCCCATCTGTGGATTGCATGATGCGGTGGAAGCTGCACACCCGGAACCGGAAAGCCTAGGAGAAAAGTGTGCAGCAGCAATGGTGGTGGGGATAGATGGGGGGGGGTAGAAAGGGAAGAGTGGGGAGGGTGTTGCTTCATTTCATGCAGAAATACGAAGCCTCCCATGTTTGTGGGAGGGGATTTGGCCAGAGCCAAGTATTCCCACATTCGATTCATATTCACCCCTACCCCCTACATATCCACTCTGAACATGTCAAATCCATTCTTAATCCATTTTTAAGCTACTCTGAATCTGCTTTAAATCTACTCTGGGTCTGTTGCAGATGTGCCTGGGCAGCCACTTTCCCACCTCCCCAGGTTCACAAATGTAACGAAGCTTTGCACAAATTTATCAAAACATTCCATTCAAATGTCATATTCCATATTCATGAATATTTCATATTCATATTCAAATGTCAATCTTCGAAAGTACCAACATTCAATTCAAATTCGAAGGGCCCGAATTCTGATGAATTTGTACCAATTTTGAATGTGACGAATATTCGCGCACATCCCTAGAAGAAACGAAAGAGAAAACACAAACCAGTAGGAACCTTAGCACCATTGGCTGCTGCTGAAGGGGAATGAATTTGGCAGGGAAAGAAAAGGCAGAAAGACCTAAGGAAAGGGAGATGGCGACATGGCAGCACAAGGTGCAGATCCAACTTCGTGACTGTATAACTATTTCAGGCATTCATTAAAGAAAGGGCAAGAAAAGGGCTCCTTTTTAATTGGTTCTGAGCCCACTGCCTGTTGGAAGATGCATGTCAGAGCTATTTTTATAGCCATTGTGGAGCAGACCCGCTTGCTGCCTTCATGGCAACATGGGGCCTGATCCCAAGGGTTAAGACCTCTGAAGAAGTCCATTGTACAGGCCAGAGGGAGGGAAAGAGGGAGGGGTAATCGCCCTGCTCCCCCCTTCCTTCCCTCCATCCAGCCATGTATCCGAGAACAGGACCCCATCGAAAGAACGGCACAAGCCACCATTATTAAGCCCACTAATGTGCCATGGAGACCTTTGCTGCCCTCCTACACGCTGCGTCAAGCTGGGCACAAGAGAGGCTGGCACCCATCCAATTATTACCAGCGGCTGCACAAAGAGTTAGATATTATGGCAGAAATCAGCTTCTTTCTTTCGCCACCGCAAGCCCGTCCCCAGTAGTTTCTTGGGAAGAGGACTACAATTATGCTGGAAGTGATTTAATTGCTGAAAAGCCATAGAGAGAGGGGGGAGAGGAAGCCCCATGCCCGCCCCCACATTCTGAGCTTCTGGATGCCATTTATTAAAAATTCCCCCCCCCCCAATTATTTCACGAAAAGGGTGGTAGACGGTACACATCATGGTCTACTTTCCAATGCACACCTCTCCTCGTTAGGAAAATCTCTGAGCAGTTTACAGAAAAGATTCAACACATGGAGCGGGAAATTAAAAACAGGTACATAACCTTCCCATGATCCCAATCAGTGGGCCCACAACTAGCAACGTCCTCTGGTTTGGATCGCGGCAAAGGTTGGATTGGAACATTGCCATATGCATGGCAATGGCTGTTCCAGCAACCTGCACCAGCTCCATTGTCTACATTAGACACAGTGTGATTCACACCAGAAGAACGACTTAAAACTGGTCTACCAAGGGAATCTGGTCCAGAACATGGGAGGTATGCAGAAGGCATCCTTCTTATGATCAAGACCAACATTCAAAATTTGATTGAATCTGATTGAATTCGGACATTCAAATTTGAACTGAATGTCTATACATTTGAATTTAACATTTGAACGAATTTTGCAATCATTTGAACCATTCGTACAAATTATGCATCATATGCGTATCCATACGCATTTGTACAGATACGTACGGGACAAAAATGGGATGCATACGGGATAAAAACGGGATGCATGCGGATGCGTACAGACACATTTGAATATTGTCAACATTTGTATCTTCAGATACGAATCAAATATTCGTACAAACAGATTCGAATGTATTTTATTCAAATGGAATGTGAATACATTCGAATTTTAAACATTTGAATCAATTCAAATCTTTGGATATTCAAATTGAATCAAATTCCAAAAACACCGGTGCTTCCTGCCAAAATATATCCCCAGGGCTCCAAGGCTAGGAACTTTTGTCCCTAACCCTCAGAGTACTGAGAGCCTGTCCCTGAGGTTCACTGACACTTCGAGGCCAGAGAGGGGACTGTGTGGAGCATTGCCCAACAAACCTGGCTGGTCCAGACCCAATGGTTTTCCTGATTGTTATACCATTATTTGCAGAGATCTAGCTGGCACCCAGTTTCGCAAATGATCTTTCCTCTGAAGCAGGGATGTACATTTAAAAAATCACATTCATTTTGCTACTGTTGCGCCTCAAGCCGGTAGTGTTAAGCAAGGGAACACCCACCCACGTGCGCCAGGGAAACGGCAGCAAGCAGCTGGATAAGGTTTCAGCGTTCTTAGAGGAGAAAGCATTAATGCATGGTCAGGAGTGCCAAGGTCAGATTTTCCAGAGGGTCTTCCTTGTCATAAATCAGTCACAAAGGTTCAGGAGCACAGAAAGTACAGGAGCCAAGGTTGCAAGAAAAGATTAGTTGTCTGGAATGGCATTTGCTGGATTTGAGCATTCTTAAATAGGGATGGGTGAGTCTCGCCCCCTCCGGCACAGCTGTTCGGCATGCAAATGTGCTGAACGTCTCAGGTGTTCTAATTGTTGCCTGAGAGTGCTCTGCAAAGGGAAAGTGTCCACAAGGCTCTCACAATCTGCAATGTCACAGTGTGGCCTGATCTGGCCCGGTGCTGCCATGTAGATAGCTCTGATCCTGTCCACATCTTCCAGTCTTCAGGAACTTCTGGATCGGTTGTTCCAGACTCACTGGTTCTGGCCACAGGCCCTTCTGTGCAGAAAGGCCCCTTGTCCCACTTTGGAGAACAGGAAAGGTCCATGTACTTTCTTACTAATAAAGGAAGTAGGGGCTACAGCTTCACAACGCATGAGAAACATTTTAGCACAAGCAAAGTAGCAAACAAGTGGTTTAGTGGGGGAAGTTAGACTCCTCCTGAGGTTAAATGTCTGTAGCGCATCAAACTCATTCCGTTGCAACCCTTAAGAGAAGCAAGTTATGCTGCATTCAGCAGTTGGGGGGGAGGGCAAACACGCATGACCCTGGGACTAATGAGAGCTTCCGTCCAACTACGTGTGAAAAGCAACAGGCTTTCTAATCTTCAACTTTAACCCTGGTGAGCAAATTAACATGTGGATCAGGAAGACCTTGATCCAGATTAAAGGGCTCCTTTATCCAGATCGCCAATGAGTGCAGAAAGGTCCTCTGTTGGCATTAAAGTCAAATAAATGCATGTTTCTGTGCCCATACAGAAACAATAAGCAAGTAATGCACCAATTGGCTTACTCCAATGTTCTTTTTTAGAGGACAGTGCATTTCTGGTAGGGATGTGAACAAATAACTCAAAACATTCAAAATTTTATCTAAGTCATTCGAATTCGGACATTCAATTTCAAATCAAATGTTTATAAATTCAAATTTAAACATTTGAGCGAATTTTGGATTTTTGAATCTATTTGTTTGAATTATTCGGGCAGTCGTATGTGTACGGATAAGTACACGATGCGTACTTGCACGTTTGCATCTTTCCTGCATCCGTACATATTTGTACAGATCCATGCAGGCCAAAAACAGGACGCATACTGGATGCGTATGGACGTGTACGGATGCGTTCAGGATACATAACGATGCGTACAGGCACATACGAATGTTGTCGACATTATGTGCAAATTCAAATTGAAAATTTGCATGAATAGATTCAAATCTATTTGAATCAAATGTGAATACATTCAAATGTTAAAGATCCGAATCAAATCAATGTGTACAGGTTTGTACTTGACACGTATTTGAAGATCCACATTTTTCTTGCATCTGTACACATCTGTACGGACCTGTGCAGGACGAAAAGAGGTTCCAGATGGGATAACTACGGGATGCATAAGGACCTGTATGGATGCATACAAATGTGTACAGATGTGGGGAAGATGCATTTGTGCACATACGAATATTGTTGACATTTGTATGTGCAGATTCGAATAGATTTGAATTTGATAAATACGAATCGAATCTTCTTAAATTTGAATTTAAAATATTCAAATCGAATTGGATTTTTGAGTATTTGATTAGATTCAAATAGAACGTCAAAAAAACATTCATGCGTATCCTTAATTCCCACGTAGACAATTTGTTCTTAGCAGCTCCTTGATCCAGATTGCTGTGCAGACAATGTGTTCTTAGCAGCTCCTTGATCCGAATTAACAAGCTGAGAAATGGCCAGAGTATGGCTTGCTTCAGCACAGAGTTTGTAGCTTCTTTTGAAGAACTGTTGCACACAGATGAGAGGCTTTAAAATGAGTGTTTTAAACTACTATTTGTGGATTGACTGCTATTTTTATTTAACCTCTTTTTCAGTTGTTTATTTCATGGTCACATCAATAGCCAGAGTGCAATTTGATAGTTGAATGTTGCAATGGAAACAGTTTTCTTAATAGGGACTCTATATCAAATTATGCTTTGTATTGTTCCTTATATAGAATCTTCTGAAGCGACTGAAGAAGACTAGGAGCTACTCAAAAGCCCTCCAGCAGTTTGGCAACCTCTGTGTTTTCCAGATGTCCAGCTTCTAGCAAATAGTGTGACATTTTGGCATCTTAGCTGGATGTTTTGGCATCTTTCCACCGGGTTCTAGAAGTCTAATGTGTATGGAAGAGTGTGGCATCTCTCTACATTTTATCAAAATTTATTAGATGCTTTTCAGCAGCACTCGGCAAAACTTATTATTATGTTGACATGAGGTGGTCTTTGTACAACTTAGTAATTTACTTTGTAATTCACTGGTATGTTTTAATTGTAGTTTGATGTGTTCCATTGTGATAATTATAAATATATATTTAATGCAATACCACTGTAAGCTCTGATCCAACAGCTGTCTATATGTCTTTCTGCACTCATCTCTCCAAGGTCTGGACCAGTAGGGCTGGACTCACTACGTTTGCTGGTTCAGACCACAGAAAAGCATGGTCTGGAATAGGGATGTGCCCAAATATTCGTAGGCATTTAAAACCCAATTGATTGTGCCGAATTTCAACATTTGAACTCAAATAGAATGTCCCAAAATTTAAATGTAAACGTTCGAATCAAATGTCAAATTTTGGATCTATTCATTCAAATTATCCAGACATCCGTATGTGTGTGGGTTTGTACACAATGCGTACTTAAAGATCTGCATCTTTCGCACATCTGTATGTATTTGTACAGATCCGTACGGGATGCATACGGACGTGAACGGATGTGGGTAAGATGCGTACGTGCGCATACGAATGTTGTCAACATTCATATGTGGAGATTTGAATCAAAAATTCAAACGAATTTGATAAAAACGAATCGATTCCTGTTAAATTCGAATTTAAAAGATTTGAATTGGATTTTCGGGTATTCAATTCGATTTGAATAGAATGTCAAAAAAACATTCATGCACATACCTAGTCTGGAACAGCACCTTCTGTGTGATGGTACTGATCCAGAGGGGGGCAACAACTGCTCATGTCCATGACATTCCTTAAGTCACATGTGTTCCCTGGGTGGAGCTAAAGAGCAGTCACTTTGAGGCTACCATCTAAAACCTTGAAGGTGCGGCAACCAGACAATCTTAAAGTCTCTCCTGGGTCTATCATATTGTTTAAACAATCTGAATTTGTCATACGCTAAAAAAAAAATTTAAAAACTGATCTAGACCAGCCCCACCCCGATCTCAAAGCTCACTCAACTTTCAGGGCTGGTCTTCAAGAACTCTGAAGAACTAGGAGCTCTCATTCCTGGACTCAGCGTCACAGGGAGGGGGGGGCGACATTTAGGTGATGTGTTTTGGTGTGCTAACTAAATGGGTCCCCCATAGTCCTGAACATGGTGGTGAGCCTTCTGCAAGCCTCTGAGTACTGGGCCATAGTCCACACCAATAGACCTAGTTAAACAGATCAGTTGGTGATCCAGAACAAGGTCCCCTTGATCTGGATCACACTCTGTCCTTTGTGGATGGAGCACACCAGGGCTGTGATCACACTTAAGTTTTATTCCAGTTTCAGCTCACTTTCAAAGTGAGAGAACACATCAGCAAAGTATCAAGCTGTTTTCTTTCAGCCTTCTCTAACCCAGAAAATGCAGAACTGGAAAGCCTACTGGCACCTACAAAGGGAGTGCTCAGTGGCGGCAGAACCAAAGGTAAGGGCTGTGTGGAAGGCCATGGGAGGGGGACAGAAGGCTGGAGGGGAATCTGGCCTTATCTGAAATTTCGAACAAAGCTTTGACGTATGCTGGATGCTAAGCCCTATTCAGTTTGTCCGCGAATGTCATTATTTGTATGAGTAATGAATAGCAACAATATTCATGCACAACCCTAAGAACTTTTCTTCCTGGATTATCTGTGCCGACAATGCCTGGAGATGTGTGGAAGAAATCCATCAAAGCTGTGCCATCATTTACCGTTCGAGGAGAAAGCCAGGGCCAAACTTTTCCAAATATGTAACACGATAGCTATGCTCCACTGTTTAGAGCAACCACAGCTGTGACATTATGTCCTGAGTAACCTGCTCAAATTTTAGCAATGCTGATGTTTTCTGAGAAGTGGTGGTAAAAACTGCAGCCCATAGCTATATTAAGTACAGACCAGAAAGCAACTCTTCATAGGGAGCATGAAAAAAAATAATAAGCAAGCTCCATTTTTCAGGTGCTGAAGGACATGCAAATTATTGATATTCTGTGGCCTAACACTGTGACAAAAGGTGCCAAGATGGTGCTCACTTTGGTTTCTGGAGGGTGCTGCCAAAACCTCACCAGGCTACTCATCCAAGAGTTCATTTAAGTTATTCTGATAAGCAGTGTGATAAGCAACCCCCCCCCCCAGCATCCTCCTTATATGCTGAAGACTGATCCCTTCTGCAAAACTGGAAACAGACAGGACTGAACATGAGGCTTTGGGACTTTTCACACTTCAGCAGTCAGGGATGCCCAGGAGTACTCCGGCATGCAGCATGGAGCATCTATGCAGAGCCACTTCTGGCTCAGTGAGGCTTAGAGCATGCAGGGTATCTGCTGTGAGGAGAAGAATGGAAGGTTTGTCAGCCACTTTGAGTCCCCTTGAATGGGTGTGAAAAGCGGGATAGAAAAGCCAACTCACATATCACAATAGAACAGGGATGCTTAAACTTCACCCCTGCAGATGTTGCTGAGTATAATTTCCTTGAGCAACTACCAACCTGACTACAGGCCGGAGCATGATGAGAATATTAGGTCAGCCCAATCGAAAAGGCAACAGTTTGAGCACCTCTGGCATAAAATCATAGAAGATTCGAGTTGGAAGCGACCCTAGAGATCATACAGTCCAGCCCCCCCCCCAGTTTGTTACTGGAATCCAGTGGCCATCCCTAACAGATGACCAGCCAGGCCTGTGCCTGACCAGCACCAGTGAAGGGAAATTCATGATGGTGCAGCAATGCACCTATTCTACTGCTTAGCACAGCAGCTCACACTGTCAGGAAACTTCTCCTAATACCCGCCCTGAGTGCTCTGACGTTTAATTTCATCCGGTTGATTATACACAGCTGCTTCCTTCCTTGTTTTCCCAAATCTGCTGCCCTACAGCTCCTCTGCCCAGACACACACACACACACAATAACGAAAGCAGAAGTAATTGGAATCCAATTGACCCATGTGATGTGGTGGAGTCTGCTGTTAGAACCGCAACCCTGGAATGAGTGAGGTCTGACTTCTTCTACCCCCTGCTGTGTTCCCCCTTTGACAGCCCTCCAGGGCTTTTGTTCCCAAAGGATTCTGGCAGGGAAACCAAGAAGTGGAGGAACCCGCTGGTTTTCACAGGCTCTGCCCTCAGACAACACCAAGAGAAGAGGAAGAGGAAGAGGAAGAGGAAGAAGAGTTTAGAGATGTGTGCAAATATTTGAAATATTCATTTTTCGGGTGAATTTGGATGAATTCGGACATTCATATACGAATCAAATGCCTGGACATTCAAACTTCCAAATGTGAACAAATACGAATATCTTGAATTATCTGTATGAATAATTTGGGTGTTCGTATCTGTACGGGTACATATGCATCCCGTATGTATTCTGTACTTATGGGATACGTACAAGATGTGTACGGATGTGTACGGGGTACATATTATTGGATACACATTGAATATTTGAAGAAGTACATATGAATGTATTTGTATCAAATCAGATGTCCAGACATTCGTTTTTCCTTATTCAGACAAATTCAGATTTTTGAATATTCAATTCGTTACAAATCAAATGTCAAAAATCGCATTCGTGCGCTCCCCTAGAAGAGTTGGTTTTTCTATCCTGCTTGACTTACCCATTTAAGGTGACTCAAAGTGGCTGCAAAGGTTTCTTTTCTTCTCCCCACAACAGACACCCTGTGAGGCAGGTGGGGCTGTGAGAGCTCAGAAGAGAGCTGTGACTAGCCCAAGGTCACCCAGCTAGCTTCATGGAGGAGAGTGGAATCAAACCCAGTATTCCCAGATAGGAGTCCAGATCCCTAACCACTAGACCAAACTGGCTCACATAGTCAAGACTGGCGGTGGGGCAGATTAACTGATACGATATTAGCCCTGTTTGGTTTGGAACAAGCAACAGGGTGTCTACACATGTAGAACATAAGAAAGAAGATTGAGGGTGTGGTACTGGAGAACGTGTGCTGTGGTGGTGAGACCACAAAGAGACCTTTGCAGTCCTTTTGGAACAACAGCTGCATTGGTGGTGATGGTGTCTTGCCCCTGCTACCCTGATGCAGCATTTGATTGACAGGAACATGGGCCAGTTCCATCGGGTTTGGGAGGTGCTGTTGCTGTACTTCACATCCACTGACATGGAACAGGACTTAGCTTCCGCACTGTGTCTCTCCTTAGAACACATTTGCCACCATCCCGTCTCCTCACTGCAGATTCCTCTTGCTGCGATTGATCCGAATCCAGCTAATCCAGATTCACTAATCTGGATAAAATGCTGTAAGTATGGAAAAGGCTATTTATTTATTTATTTATTTATTTATTTATTTATTTATTTATT
>MTQE01001424.1:10500241-10528449 GCA_014337955.1 Aspidoscelis marmoratus
TATTTATTTATTTATTTATCCCGCCCTATACCCAAAGGTCTCAGGGCGGGCAACAGCTTTTAAAATCCAACATATCAAAAACGATAAACAAAACAAAACCACCCATATTAAAATTTAAAACCAACACATTAAAATCAGCACAGTATCAATTAAAACAGTAGTGTGTGCAGTGCGGGGCAAACATAGCCAGCATCTAGCCAAAGGCCTCAGCGAAGAGGTGTGTCTTCACCACTTTCCTGAATCTAATCAGAGAAGGAGCTTGACGCACCTCAAGAGGGAGACAGTTCCATAGCCTAGGGGCCATTACTGAGAAGGCCCTTTCCCGGGAGCCCACCAGCCTCACTTCTGAAGGTGGTGGGACACTTTCTGCAGCTTTCTTCTCTGCAAGTAGTTGTCACGCCTTAGCAGTAGAACAAGAGTTTGGAAAACCAAGGGATGTAGGCTCCAAACTACTTCCTTATCCGTGCTGGGAAAACTGCGGTTGTGCCCTTTTCTTTCTTGCCTCCCACATATAGCCCATTTACTGACTTGAAGGAGGAAGAATCGCTCAGCCTTGCCTTCTGTGCCTGCTGCTTCAGGGCTGTGCTTATACTTATCCAGGAGCTCCAGCTGCCTCCTTTCTGCTCCTTCTGAGCTCTCACAGCCCCACCTACCTCACAGGGTGTCTGTTTTGGGCAGAAGAAACTTTGTCAGCTGCTTTGGGTCTGACTGGGCACGCATTGGACTGGGTGTGGGACCGAGATCAATTGTTGCCTGTTCCCATGCCATTCCTGGTAACGTGGGCTGGGTGTGAATTCAACCGTCTCCATGCAAACCACACCAAACCTCGGCACAGGGGAGCAGTGCTATCTCCTCTCCGCCCCCTCTCTGCTCATTGGAAGCTGGATTGACGTCACCCCACCCTTGTGCTGCCTGCTGCAAATGCCGCATCCCCTCCCCCCCCAGTGGAACTGAACAGAAAAAATAATATTTTTAAAAAACCTTGCCGAACCCAATTTCGATTTGGACCAAAATATGGGGACACGCACATTGAGTCCCCTTAAATGGGTGAGAAAAGCGGGGTAGAAAAGCCAACTCTTATTCTTCTACTGCGCCCTTAGTACAGATCAGGTCCAGATTGCAACCAATTTTGGGTAGACCATAGGGCTTACAAAGCTTCTTATTCCGGATGACCAGGTAAGTGCAGAAAGGGCCAAAATTCTATTACCTGTATTTTGGTTAGGTTTTGATAGCTTCTTCTGCTAACTATCAGTTGATTGCACACAGAAAAAATAAAACGTGAGGTATGTTCTGAGAAATTCGCAATATTTGGATTAGATGTCTCGCAGTCTTTAACATGTCCAGTGGGATCATGAGAAGCATAGTCCAAAAATGGAACTTATCCAAGTACAACTGCTTGCATGAAGCGATGCTTCTATTTCTTAAAACCACTTAATTATACAAATGAAGCTAAAGGAAAATGTTACTTCTTACGATCAGTTACTTCTATAGTGCTGTCTTGTATGGTGAGGTTTAATCCCATAGGAGGGAAGTCACATTCTGGCAACTGTGTATAAATGAAACTGTGCTGTGTGATATACAATATAAACTTTACAGACAGCTGGGATGTCAGATTCGGTCCTGGGAGCCCAAGGGTCTGATATTTCCTTTCTGCCATTCAGAACATGGGGTGACCTTGGGCTAAGTCACTATCCCTTAGCCTAATCTAGCCTTTAAAAAAATACAAAGTCAAAACAGAATGCAAATAAAAACACTGAAAAATAAAGAAATCAATATGTTCATCATCTTGTTATACATTTTAGAGGTGAGCACAATTGCCATTTTGGGGATTCGATCCAATTTGAATCAAATATCCAAAAATTCAATTCAAATCAAATCTTTAAAATCGGAATGTACCCACATTCGATTCGAATTAAGCAAATTCGAATCTACCTGTACGAATTTTCTCTTCACATTCATACACATCCCGTATTTATCCCATAGGCATCCCATTTTCATCCTGTACGGATCCATACAAATGAGTACGAATGCAGGAAAGATGCATATGTTCAAGTGTGCATTACGTACATATCTGCACACATAGGAATGTCGGAATAATTCAAACAAATAGATCTGAAAATTCAAAATTTGTTCAAAAGTTTACATTCAAATTTATAGACATTCGATTCAAATTCAAATGCCCAAATTTGAACAAATTTGATCAAATTTCAAATGTTTTAAATATTCATGCACATCCCTAATACATTTCTAAGTATATATCCATAATCCCTCCCTCTATCAACTCACACCTCACTTTATTGTCACATATTGAGGATTACTAATACCTGATTTTTTCCCTGGCTGCTCTCTGCTTCCTCCACCAAATATTCCACTTCTTTCCATTTCTTTCTCAAACCTCCATCTACTGTTTGTCCTGGCATCCTTAATCTATTATTACTCAATACCTGAAATCTCACCACATCTAGTATATAATACCTCCATTTCTCCAAAGTCCATTTACTCTCCTTCCACCCAAACTCTGACAGTACTACGGATGTGCATGGATTTTCAAAAATTCAAAAAACCCTATTCGAATCCATTGAATATCGACATTCGAATTCAAATCGGATTTTCAAAAATCCGAATTAACAAATTTGATTGAATTCAGATATTAGAAAATCCAATATGGATTTTTGAATAATTCAACTGAATAGATCCATTAATATCGCATCCGAATATCATGTTCATTTGTGGTTATAATGCGGGATGAAAACAGGATGCGCGCAAATTCAGAAACTGGATACGAATGTTCCCGGCATTTGTATTTTCAAGTTTGATTTTTCAAAATATGGATTCAGATAATCTGGATTTGAATCGGATTTTTGAAAATCTGAATTTTTAAAATTTGAATCGAATTGAGTATTCAAATGTTCAAATTGACTCAAATTCAAATGCAAAAAATGCATTTATGCACACCCAGACTTAATCCATCCACCCTATTCAGTCTTAAACCTCTTAGCCTAATCTAGCTGTGCCAACCTTAGATGAGTTTGGTGGGGCAATAGTCAGAAACGTGTCATGCTTTGCAGTGGCCCCCATATTACGAAACAGGCCCCCACTGTTCCCTCCCTCAGACACCTTGTGAATTACATTTGCTCTTCCAGGCTCTTGAATTCTGACTGGTTATGGGTTTTCGGGGGTGGGGCAGGGGGTTGCTTTCCCTATTGTTGCCTTTATTTGATTCTGTTACATTATAATGTGTTTCCTCTGCTTACCGTTTTATGGTTTCAGTTTGTACACTACCCTGAAAAACACGGTACAGGGCAGCACAATACATAAACCAACCAAAAATAAAGAACAATGAAAACAGGACACCAATTCATGATTATAGCATGATTTGTCCCTTTGCATTCCAAAAATGGGTTTTAATTATTCATCGGTTACTAATGCCCCATGCTAACCCCAATAACAACAGAATTAGAAACAGGTGGACACTCCCAGCATGCCTGGGTCCAGTCCAATTCCTCCCACTTTCCCCTGAGAGTTGCCAGCAGTCAAAGGGCAAAGAGGTCACACTTTGGGATGCCCCACTGGGAGCATCAGAGCCACGGACATCTGTGCATCGGTGTAACACCGCCGTGACTTTGCTCTGCCGTTATTCACAAGGAGGATTTAGTAAACAATCGTACTATCATTTGCACTGCTTCAAAGATAGGGTGGGGGGTTGGGGGGGGAGGAAACCAAGCGGCACGTTTGCTAACCGTCCCAGAAGATGGAGAGGCGAAAAGCAGCAAGGCCTTTCAAGCACGACAGCGTCCAAGGCTGAAGCAAGGGAGGAAGTGGTGGAGGAGAGAGGAGGGCGTTTGCTGGAGGGAAACAGGATGGAGACAGGAAGCCACAACATTCCGGTCCAGTTTGAGGCAGCTTCAAGGAGGAAGCTGAACAGGACTGCTGAGGGCGTGAATGGGGGATGGGACGCAAGCTTGGTAATGTGCCTCTGAGAAAATACTTAATGGCTGACTAAGTATTGTCCTGCCAGAGGCCAGGAAGAACTGGAAGAGGGAGAGGTTGCGAGCAGGAGATGGCCTTTTGCACGTACCCTGACTGCTATGGTATAAGAATCCAAAAGCAGTATGGTAACGTAGTAGTGTGACAGCGGCCATCTGCACTTCGAATGCTGCAAAAGTCCCGTACCAGGCAGTTCTTGAAGTGCAGACAGCCAGGACAGGACAGCCTGGATCGCCTTAGTAAGAGCCAGGGCAACATCTGGCAAGGAACAAGTTGCATATCTTGAACTAGGGTGTCCCATCCTGGTCTGAGAAACTGGAGGCAAGTGTAAATACAGCCTCTGTGCCAGAAGAAACTCCAAACTCAGCATTTAAAAAAAAAAATCACATCCTTTAAACCACTTCATTAGGAAATACTAGGAAATAAAAGTATTTGGGACTTCACAGCATAAGGATTTCTCTTTGGCAAGAGTCAGGGAGGCAAAAGGCAAAGCAAAATAAAACCCCTTCTCCCACACATAGATAAGACCGGAAGCATAGGAGCACAGGGCACTGGGTTATTTGGTTCCGCTGTTCTTAGCCATGACGAATCTTCTACCTCGCTTTTCTCACCCATTTAAGGGGACTCAAAGCGGCTGACAAAGCTTTCTATTCTTCTCCCCACAACAGAACACCTTGTGATGTGGGTGGGGCTGTGAAAGCTCAGCTGTGACTAGCCCAAGGTCACCCAGCTGGCTTCATGGGAGAGTGTGGGATCAAACCCAGTATTTCCAGATAAGAGTCTGGCTCCCTAACCACTAGACCAAACTGGCTCAAAATCTAAGCAGATAATTTGGCTGAAGTTGCTTCAAGAAGTGTGAAGGAGGCCCCAGGGACGTGCCCTTGGCATGAAGAACTCAGTGGGACATGGCTCAAAGCAGACATGCAAAAATCAGATTTTGACATTGTTTGTTTGCCAAGGTGGTCAAGTCATCAACAGCTTTTCAAAACATGCACAAAAGAGCAAGGGAAATGCAAGGACAGCATGTTATTTTAATAAAACCATTCAAAAATGAAGAGAGCAACAGTTGCTTCCCGGCAGTCTAGAGAAATGTAAGCACCAAAACATCTCTAAGGAGACTGTACAACAGCTAAGATACTGTCAACAGAATGGGCAACCACAGCAGGTCTTTTGAAACAATGAAGATATGTGACATGACCAGATTATGGCTTTTGGCCCACTCACCAGCCAGCTTAGGTTTGGCTTGCCCTGTGAAGGGCAGGCAGGGACACCTTTTAGAGACTCCATAAATTGCTGAGAATGTGTGACAAAGCAGCTGTAAAACACCACTGTGCCCTTTTACGAGTTAATATCAGTCTGGATCTCAAAATCTGATAAGGTCTGGTTCGTGTCTGAGGCAAGCCACAAAGTCTAGCTCTGCTTCAGTTGAAGGATGAGCCCAGCAGGTCAGGCTGACTCACCACAAGCTGGCTCAGAACATCTCTACTGCATATTTGTCCCATGTGGGAAGCTGCAGTGTGATAATGTAATGCAAAGCGTAGCCTGTTATGGGAAATCAGGGCTTGTGAGAAGAAAAGAGCTCCAGTTTGCCAATGTAATCTAATGGTGCCATCAAAAGGAGACCAAGCCTAACTATGGGTGTTTTTCCACCACGCTCCTGAGACCCGGATCTAAGAAGATCCGGATCTAAGGAATGGGTACATTCCTTAATCCGGATCTAGTAGATTCGGATTAAGGGAAGCACGCAATGTGTTTCCGTGGGAGGTGTAGCACCCATTAGCAATGGGTGCTAACTTCCCTGCCATGGAAACACCTTTGCACCCATCTGGGGAATCCAGATCAACCCTCAAGGGGTCTGTCCATCACCCCAGGTGTTTTGGGGGACAGGGGGGTGCACTCTCCGAAGTCCCTTCGAAGAGATCAGCACAGACTTCAGAGCTGCTCCAGAGTCCCTTTGGGACATCTCCCAAGTCAGCGCTGATCTCTTCGGAGAGACTTTGGAGGGAAGGCTGTGCTGTCTTTGCTAATAGCGAACGACGGCGCAGCGCAACTCTGGAGCGGATCCGATGTGTCTGGCAATCTCTTCAAAGTGATTTCTGAATCATTTTGAAATCATTTCGGAATGACTCTGAAGTCACTCCAAAGCTGGGATTTCGGGGCTCCCCCCCCCATGGGTGCATCCCCTCCCCCAGCCTCCTCTAGACCCCATTGCCACAAGTGTGGAAACAGGCTCCCTTTAATCTGGATTTTCTGCCTGAAGACCCCATCGTAGATTAAAGGCAGAAAAGTACCCATATGATCCAGATTTCCCCAGCGGCAGTGGAAACAAATGTGTCCCAAATGGGTGCCATGGTGGAAATGGGGTCATCCGGGTCACACCCAAATCGGTCCTTAATGGGTGCAAAAATGGGTACTTTCTGACAGTGGAAAAACACCCTATATAAGGCTGCAATGTCAGAGACCAAAGGCCACAATATGTCCCTGTGCTTGAATTTACCCCTCCCACAACTGCATGTCACATAACGGCCAATCACGGCAGTGAGGAGGTGGAACTTCCGGCTTCAGACACAGCAGTGCAGACTGGTGAATGGGAGGACCATCCACATATGTGGCCGGTAATGGAGGCTTTGGGGAAGCTTTCCTCATGACAAGTGAGAATGGTCCACATTTACTAGATGTTTACCAGCCCTAGTCTAATCAGGTAAGTGAGAAAAGGCCCCAGGTAAGTTGGGGTAAGGGTTGGGAAAGGTGTGGAACATGATTTCATGCTCCACACCTAGTGCATAATTAGGGAACTTCTGGGAAGGTGCCTGGAGGCTGTAACAGCCTCCTCTAGATACTCTTCCCCAGACGTTGCCTAATTATGCACTATGGGCTGTAGTGCAAGTAGGCCTCTGGATTGAACTTGTGACCTTCTACTTACAATCAGCCGCTCTACCACTGAGGTATGAGAACTTGCATTAAGCCTCTCCAAACAAATCCTTGTCAATCTGCTGTCATTTAGAAGTTCTGGCATCCTGCTACAGCCAACCCACCTGTGCAGCTTGTAGGGTTTCTAGTTCAAAATATCTAGAGGCCACCAGATTGTCAAAAGCGGATGTGAACAACAATTCTTAGGAAAAGAATAGGGGAAGTAAGCAATGCTCTTCAGGAAACAAGTTTATAGGTACATGGGTGATCCAGCATGTTGTTCTTCTAATACCTGGAGAGAGTCATGTTCAAGAATATCATAGACCCAAGGCACTTTCATGACCCAGTTAAATAGAAATCTATAGTGTTGACAGGAGGGTATCTGTTTGAGCAACAGTACAATACCATACAGAAGACCACAGAGCATCTTCCAGCATCGCTCAGGCAAATGGCCTTTCTGCATTTAGCTGATTAGGCTGCCATGAATTAAAGCTGGTAAACTTCTGGAAATGGTAGACAATTCGCACTTGTGATGAGAAAAGCTTCCCCAAAGTGTCCATCACCGGCCAGAAATGCGAATGGTCCACGCGCTGCTTGCGTCCAAAGCTGGAAGTTGCACCTCCTCACTGCCGAGATTGGCCACCACTGCAGAGGAGCGTGTCCGAGCAGGGATGTGTTGCAGCCAATTACATCAGCACCCGTCATTCAATGCCCCTCTTGCAACTCAGTGACCGGACGCCACTCCCAGGGATCGGTGGGCTGGTCACAGCAGAGGTGAGCGATTGATCAGAGCCGCAACCGCAACTGTGCCTGCGCGGATGCTGCCTCCCCTGCCCACCGACCACAGGGAACCAAATGGTCTGCGCTGCTGGATGCTTCAGGTGAGCTTTTAGTTAAGATTGGTAAAGGTGCAGAGCACAATTTCATGTTCCAAACCTAATCAACAACTAGTGAACTACTGGGGAGGGAGGGCATACCTGGAGGCTGTAACAGCCTACCCCTTGTGTGTATGATCTAATTGCTGACTACCAACCTAAATGTGAATATGCCTAAAGACTGACACAGGAGAAAGGCAGCAACAGACCTCATAAGCCCTTTTTGCACTTACGTGACTGAGATGCTCTCGAATGTTCCATCTGCACACGACAGTGCCCCCCAAGTGCAAAGCTGCAAGGATACAGGGCTGCGCAAATGTGTTCCACCTTGCAAATCACCATAGCAATGGCCAGGTGTGTGGCAATAGCTGCGGCTATTGCTATGGTGATTTGGTTGTACCTCAAGCAACTTTGCTGTGCAAGCCCCAGCCACCACCCCTGAACATAGCTTCAGTGAGATGTGATCCCAGGGAACTTAAGTGCAAACCAGCCCATAGTGTCTATGAGGGGAGAAATTCAGCAGTATCCCTCTTTTTTATATAGGATCAGGGCAAGGCAGCAGATATACCAGCAAAGGAAACATGTTGCCTAGGGCTTTGCAGCGAGTCAGGAGCAGAGCTAGGAAGACCCTTGCTTATTCCCAACTCCAGAAAATGACGCCGCTCTCTGCGGCTTCCTGTACAACAGAACATTTGAGAGTCGCCCAAAGTAGAATGATGCATCCAGCAGAAACTATGGCATACAGCCAGACCCAGCCTTCCCATGGAGTGAAACAAATCCTGTTTACAGAAGCAGGTTTCAGAGGAAACCTTGTATCCTTGCCTCTGACCCACCTTCCTTCTGCAGAGAAAATGGTGGGTGCCCAGTGGATGTCAATTGATTTTCAGTTCCACTGAAAGGATTGTCTGTGGCCAATTCACTGTATGAAACCGATGCCTGTTTGTGGACGGAAAAGAACCTCCCTAGCTTCTCTTCTCTTTATTCCCCTTGGCTTTTAATGCCGTAGACCTGCTTCTAGCCCTTTGGATCCCAGTCCCAAAGCTTTTGTGAGCTTTGGGCCAGCACAAGGGCTGGTGTGGATCAATGCCATCATGCAAACGGTGCTGTTCCAGACCACAACTTGCCACGGTCAAAACCAGTGGGTCACTGGTCCAGCTCACAATGAGGCAGCACAGAAAGGACCTGAATCCGAGCTAGCAAGCTTATACCCACCTCTCTTCCAGGCTAGTTAATTCAGGGGTGTTTCCACACAGTCCCTCAAGACCCCATGAAGCACCCGATAAGGACCACATGGCACACATCCACAAGGTACCTTCCGCACAGCAGGACAGAATAGGGCCCCTTCAAGGATGCCGCTTCTGCGTGGCCTTGTGTGAGATCTGTCTCTAATGGGGTCTAGAGGTCACCCAATCCAGTTTTTGGGAAGACCTGAAAAATTAGGTCTTCAGACAATTCCTGCTTGCAAATTCTGGATCAAAGGAGGATGCTTCTGCACAGGGACAGGATAGGGAATGGATGTGGGCAGGACCGGAAGTCACCGTGTTGAGCGAGGTGGCAGCACCACATTCCGGCTTTGTAGTCCATCCCACAGTTGCTTCACATTGGACGTGCACCAAGTTAGGTCTGATCCTTCTGGATATCAGTGCTGTGGTGTCTGCACAGCAGCCATGTGATGTGTTCCTCAGTAACCATTCTCCCAAGGCATGGGTGGATGTGTTAGGCCTCATTTGGATCCCTCCCTATTTCAGATGGATTTTCCCAGGGACGGATTTCAGAAATCTGGATTTCCTTAATCCAGATTTCAAGCGGTAAGTGCGGAAACACCCCAGGACCCACCACCTATCACTACATCTGATGTTTTCACAGGCTATGGCCACACCTAAGGCTTAATCCAGCTTCAATCCACCTTCAGAGTGAGGGAACACTTCAGCAAAGTAATCAGTAATTTTCTTTCCACATTATCTACATCAGCTTGTCTCTTTGCTGATGTATTCTCTCACTTTGAAAATCGACTGAAACTGGATTAAAGCTTAAGTGTGACCACAGCCACAGCCCTGCCAAATCTGGGGAAAGGGTGTGCTAGTATTCTTCTCCTGCCACTCTTCCTGTAAATATTTGAAGCTGCTGAAGACTGGTTTTCCTTCCTTTTCCTAGACCTTTAAAGAAAAGCCTGATTAATAATACTGTCGCGCTCCCTTCCTAGTCTGGCTTCTGAAGGTCAGGATGTTTTATGGCTCCAAGACAGAAGTCCTTCCAAGAAAGCACATTAAAGGTATTTATCCCACCACAACAGCACAAGACCCTTCTTTATGGAAATGGAGGAGGAACAGAAGAAGGAGAAGGAGAAGGAGAAGAAGGAGAAGGAGAAGAAGAAGTTGGCTTTTCTACCCTGCTTTTCTCACCCATTTAAGGGGACTCAAACCGGCTGACAAAGCTTTTCTATTCTTCTCCCCACAACAGAACACCCTGTGAGTTGGTGGGGCTGTGAGAGCTCAGAAGAGAGCTGTGACTACCCCAAGGTCACCCAGCTGGCTTCATGGGAGAGGGCGGAATCGAACCCAGTACTCCCAGGTAAGAGTCCAGCTCCCTAACCACTAGACCAAACTGGCTCACATGAGGGAAGGAGGGAGGGAGGGAGAGAGAAAACCATGCTGCACTAGGGATGTGCATGAATTTTTGTATGTGTGTTCAGTTTGAATCAAACTGAATGCAAGAAAACTTGCATTCGTTTGAACAGAGCCCCTTTGAAAGGGGTAGGATTTGAATTCCATATGAATCCAATTCAAATCGCTGCTGTCAGTCATGCCTACCAATCTGCTTTGAATGTGTAAAGCCAGCTCTGAATCCACTCTGGATCCACTCTGGATCCATTGCAGATGTGACTGGGCAGCCTCCCCAGGTTTACAAATGTAACAAAGCTTCAAACGAATGTATAGAAATATTCAATTCACATTCAAATGTCAATCTTCAAATGTACCAACACTTAATTTGAATCTGAATGTCTGAATCTGAACAAATTTGTATGAATTTCAAATGTGATGAATATTCATACAGATCCCTATCCTGCACTGCTAATTGTCCTACACATTGCTAGCAAGAATGTCCTGCATGAAATACTCTTGCACTAGTTGACCAATAACATTTCTGGTTCTTCCAGCTACGGCAGCATTCAGAAAAGCTCAAAAAACCCAATTATTTCATCATTGTCTCTGATTTGCCTGATGTGATCACAGTACTTCCAATGCTCTGTCCCATAATATGGACCTGATTTACCAGATTATCATTTCTCCAGTAAAATTATCCACTGCAGTGCAATATTCTATTGCTCCACAAAATTGCAGCACTGCCTGAGAAGTACGGCAAGAGTTTGCCCCTGAAATAATCTATGCGATAATACTGGTCACCTGTACGGAGCAACAGGAAGGTAGAATGAAAATCTCACAGCTGTAATGTCACTCTGCTGCTGCAGCAAATGCTAAAACACATAAGAATATAAGAGGAGCCCTGCTGGATCAGGCCACAGCCCATCTAGTCCAGCATTCCGTCACACATAGTGACCCACCAAATGCTCATGGGCATCAAAATGTCAGAACAGAACAGGCAGAATCCACTTTTTTAGTGTAACAAAGCTGGGAAATGGGGAATACTTTGTGAAAAACTGTGTCACATACAAAGGAGGCAATACAATCTGAATTCACTTGAAAAAAAATCAATTTGAAAGAACTTCCGAGCAAACAATGAAGCAGAGCAAAATCAAATGAAGGCACCTTCTGAAACTGAAATCCACCAAGGACAAGAATACAGAAATTCCTGTGAGGCTACAAATTTGCTCAGAATCCTAAATGCATTCATCAATTGCAGGATGTCAGCAGTAGGGGTGAGCACAAAGGCAATTTTCAGGATTCGATTCAAATTTCCAAAAATTCAATTTGATTCAAATCTTTAAAATTCGAATTTAACCAAGTTCAATTCAAATTAAGCAAATTCGATTCAAATTAAGCCAATTCAAATCTGTTTGAATTTTTGATTCGAATTTGCACTTATGAAAGTCGGCAACATACGTACGTGCCCGTAACACATCATTACGCATCCCGTATGCATCTGTACGCATCCGTTCACATCCATATGCATCCCTGTATATGTTATCCTGTGTGCAACCCGTTTTCGTCCAGTATGGATCCGTACAAATGTGTACGGATGTGGAAAAGATAGATATGTGCAAGTACACTTTGTGTACAAACCTGTACACATACGAATGTCCGGATAAGTCAAACAAATAGATCCAAAATTCAAAATTTGTTTAAATCTTTAATGTCGAAATTCGGACAAATTCAATCAAATTTCAAATACCTCCATATATCCATGCACACCCCTAATCTTCATTGAGGTTTTTTCTGGCCAAAATTGTGTCCCATGGCATGCCCAAGACTTCTTTTCTCCTACCTCAAGAGCAAGAAAGCATCCAGCATAGTGGGACTAGAAGGACTTGCTCAAAATCCTAAACACATCCATAAACTGCAGGATGTCAGCAGCCAAACGGATCTGCCCACTTCTCAGCTCCCGACAAGACCACTTCGGAATCATTCATCTGAATTTAAATGAATTGCATCTAACCTTTATAATTCATAGATCTTCAAGACAGCCAATCAGAAATCTGATGTGTGTGCAAAAACCATCTCACACTTCAGCAGCCTGCATTTGCTCATACAGCCAGGAGTTAACGTTCTGTGAACCAGCCTGTGCATCTGCCTGTGTTTATTTATTTAATATGCCTAATTTATATCCCACTCTCAGGGCCTACAGCCACATACAAAAACTAATAATAATAAAATCCACAACATTAAAACATTTGAAAATCAGAATGATTTGCCAAAAATGAAAGATCAAAGCGTTAAAATGTAACTGAAGCCTTCAGTAAAAGTAACTGGTAGTGATAAGAGCAAGGTGGTGTGTCTTTGAGAATGATGTTTCACAATATTTGTGCCATTGCTGTACAATTAGATGGTGCAATGCTCCTTGATAGGTTTAATCCAGGGAGGTCTTTCTTCTTTGATCTCAGAGCAGTAGCTAGCTATTAGAGTCTGTCTGGGCTGGCCAGAACCTCACCTGGCCCCTCTCACGGGCTTCCATATGCAAACATGATGTATACACATAGAGACATGCATATTTGTCCAAATGGAAGTTTGTCCATCCATCCACAGCTCTTCAAAAGATTATTCCAAGAGCTGGGGCCTGTTTGCACTTTGCTGACCGAAGGTCAAGTGCAGAGAGAGGTATTCACACCTGAAGTGCTGATGTACTCCCCAACCAGACCATCAGAACTAGAAGTGCAAGTGGCCTGGGCTGGCCAGATTACCACGGCAACAGCCACAGCATCATCCAGCTTCATACAAATTTGGGCATTAATATCCGGATCTTTCAGACCCGAATCCTTCCTACATGGGCCCTTAATCTGGATCATGCAGAAAAGGCAAGATTCACTGAGTAAAAATATACTTTAGTGTGGGATGGGGAACCTTTCCCAGGACATTATCACAAAGCCACTGTCCAACTGTTTGTGGCACCGGACCAAACATACACAGATCTCCACACCTTTAATATATCAAAGGTGTGCCAGTTTGGTCTAGCGATTAGGGAGCCGGACTCTTATCTGGAAATACCAGGTTTGATTCTGCACTCTTCCACAAAGCCAGCTGGGTGACCTTGGGCTAGTCACAGCTCTCTTCTGAGCTCTCACAGCCCCACTTACCTCACAGGGTGTTCTGTTGTGGGGAGAAGAACAGAAAGCTTTGTTGGCCACTTTGAGTCCCTTTAAACGGGTGAGAAAAGTGGGGTAGAAAAGCCAACTCTTCTTCTTAAAGTTGAGGAAAATGTTCAAATACAGCCCATGCCTATCCACTTTTCTCCATGTTATTAGGAAGCTAGTGATATTTTCCTGTTCTAAAGAGAAGGGCAAACAAAGCATGGATCTGCTCCCTCTGTCCTCTCTTTCACTGTCATAAGAGCTAGCTGGAGAGCTTAAAAAAACACACAAGTATGGCCAGGGGTGTTTTTCCACCACACTCCTTTAATCCGGATCTAAGAAGATCCAGATCTAAGGAATTGGTACTTCCCTTAATCCAGATCTAGTAGATCCAGATTAAGGGAAGTACCCAACGTGTTTCCATGGGTGGTCTAGCACCCAATAGCTAGCCTGCCTGCTGTGGAAACACCGGAGCACCCATTTGCAAATCCAGATCTACCCACAAGGGGTCTGCCTGTCACCCCAGGTTTGGGGGGACAGGGGGTGCAATCTCCGAAGTTGCCTTTGGAGATTAGCACAGGCTCTGCACAAAAAACCCTTCGGAGCCTTTGCTAATCTCCAAAGGCAACTTCAGAATGACTTCAGAATGACTTCGGAGTTTTGATTTTGGAGTACACCCCATGGGTGCCCCCTCCCCCGAGCCTCCTCTAGACCCCACTGCCCAATTGCAGTGGAAACAGGCTCCCTATAATCCAGATTTTATGGCTGAAGACCCCATTGTAGATCCCTTTAATGTGGTCTACACAAAATCCGGATTATAGCTCCTGAAGGACCCATATGATCCAGATTTCCCTAGCTGTGGTGGAAACAGATATTTCCCTAATGGGGTCCGTAGTGGAAATGGGGTCATCTGGCTCCCAGCCAAATGGGTCCTTAATGGGTGCTAAAATGGGTACTTACTGCCAGTGGAAAGACACCCCAGATTCCCACTGGGCATTTTAATCTGGATTTAAAGCAGGGTTCTTTAAATCAGCAGCGAGGTCTGGTTTTTGGTGTTCCCACTCTTAGGTTGTAATGGACTTGCTGGGAAGAAACCTCCTTTCCTTTTTCCTCATTCACACCGTGACATTATCTGGGCTGGCAATTCAAACCCCACCCTATATAAACCTGTCCCTGATTCAATGGAATCCTTTGGCAGTCCACCGTAGCACAGCTTCTCAGGTTAAAGATCACTTTCCCTGGTGTTCTGTGCTAGATCCGTAGATCAAAGCCGTGTGAAATGTCAGGGGGGAGGAAAGGAAGGACGGAGGGAAACAGGGAGGCCTTCACACAATGAGTGGACAAATTGTGCTGGATCAGAACATCAGAGCAGCGCAAAATGGCAGGGATGTGATGCAGGCAAAAGGTGTGAATGGAAGGAGGGAGGGACACAAAAGCTGACAGCCCCAGGATGGAAGCTGCCAATTCGTTACGCTGAACCCTTGCTACAATATTTCAGATTATTCCATAAAGATCTAAATGATGAAACCATTTTTTAAAAAATGCCCCAAAACTTATAAACTTATGCTCTTTCTGCATGAATCCTTATCTCATGCTAACACGCATCTGGTCCTCCGTATCTGCATGTTACTGCAGATCATAGACGGCCAACCCCGGACTGATCCGGTTCTAACCGCATGAGACATGTGGCCCTGGTCACACAAGTCTAAGGCAGGACGGCCTATTGATTAATTGGAACTGAGGTCATACCAGTGCTGGTCACATCTAGATCCTTATAGGTTGTCCTTAGGCGGTTCCTGCCTTGGGCTGTATCACTCACACCTTTCTGCACGATCTGCCTGAGACTCCTCCACAGAACTCTTGGCTCTCCACCCCTTTTGCTGAGTCAAATCTATCTCCTTTCTGATTGGATGCCAATCTGTCACTCAAGGAAGGGGACGGTGTGCATTTCCAGTTCTTTTTAAAGCCTGATCCGGCACCTCCACATACACTCTTCCCTTTTTATGTGCTTTTCTTCCCCGTGCAATTAACTTTTAAAATATTAATAATAAATTTGCATAAAAACACTAGATAGAGAAATCATTCACATAAACTGAGAAGAGGAGATGCCTCACAAATGCCGCACATGCTGATTGGTCGAAGGAAAGACTGGACCCACCCACCACAGCACAGTTCAGCCTCCTTTAGCCTGTCCTCCCACTCACACTTTGAGGAAGCAAAGACAACTTGAGATCCCAGGATGGGCTGAGTCCTTGTCAGTCCTCCTGGTTAAGATGGTCTAATGAGGGTAGGCCAGATTGGAAAACAAATAAAAATAATGTGAGTAACAAGATGTGAGGACGAACTGAAATCAACCTAAAACACTTGTGTGACCATGGCCAGCGAGATCCTGATTAATGGAGGCCTTAATCCAAATCATTAGTGGACCTATTTAATCAGGTCCACCACAGCGACCAGTGAGTCCTGATCCAAAGCACAGGAGGTGTGGAAAAGATTTGTCTCTGTGTTCTGGGACTTCCAGGAGATGCTTTTCAGCGGTGCATGATAGTGCATGTGTGAAAAACACTCCCAGCAGGCCCAGAGGTGAGGAACTTTCATTACGCCCCCCCCCCCGAGGCATGGGGGTGCAGCAGTGAAGCGATCCGGATCAGTGCCATCAGGGCAGACGGCGCTGATCCAAGTCTTGCCATCCTGTGATCTAGATCAGTGGGCCAAGCTAATGTGGACCCAATGGTCCAAATTATGGGCAGGTAAGTGCAGAAAGAGCCTTAAACAGCAAGCAACCCATTGTCAGAAATCTATCTCTAACAATATCTCTTTTGTTTACTTACAGAAGTGAACAATAAGAAAGAAAAAACAAAACAGAGACAAGCCTACAAGCATGTTCTCATTTTTCAGCCCCATAGATCCATCAGCTGCACAAACCTTTGCTGATCATTCTACCATAAAGCCAAGTCAAGGCTGCAACCAGATTAAATCGGCGCTCCAGTTCAATGCACCCAAAGACTGGCAAAACAAAAGAAGGAACCTTCAGAAAGGCAAAACAACGGCATTTACGGATGAATGACTTCCAGCCAGAGATCCTTAGCGGTTCATAAGGGATTGATGGAGAGTGTTCTCCCAACGTGCCTATTGCTATTGCCCCTTAGGAGACCTCCTGCTGAATGCTGATGTAGCTGCCTACCTCCGCTAGCAGATTAGATCAAAGGTGTCTTGATTAGCTTTAAGTCCAGTATTGGGCCAGGGTATCACGCCCCAAGGCAGTTTGGTCTTGTGGTTAGAGTGTCGGCCTCTTACGCGGATGTCTCCAAGTTCGATTTCGCACTCCTCCACGAAGCCAGCTGGGTGGCCTTGGGCTAGTCACAGCTCTCTTTCTGAGCCCTCACAGCCCCACCTGCCTCCCAGGGTGTCTGTAGCGGGGAGAAGAACAGAAGGTTCATCAGCTGCTTTGAGTTCCCTTAAGGGTGAAAAAAAAAACAGGGTGTAAAAGCCAACTCTCTTCTCCTCTACGTACCATTAATCCTGATTAGAAGACCTCATAATTGGTTTGGAGGCCTGTAGATCTGTGAAGCCCCCCACCCCACCCCATTTAGTACTAGGGATGTGTAGGAATATTTGAAACCCTAGAAATTCCATCGAATTTGTTCGCATTTGGACATTCAAATTCAAATTGAATCTATAAATTCAAATGTAAACCTTCAAACAAATTTTTGATTTTTGAATCTATTCATTTGAATTATTCAGACATTCGTATGTGTACAGGTATGTACATTATGCATCTTTCCCGCAACCATGTGGATTTGTACGGATCTATACGGGACAAAACGGGATGCATGCGGGATAAATATGGGATGCGTACAGATGCTATGGGCACAGACAAATGTTGTTGACATTCGTACGTGCAAATTCAAATCAAAAATTGGAACGAATAGATTCTGATCTATTCAAATTGAATCAAATGTGAATACGTTCAAACTTTATAGACTCAAATCGATTTGAATTTTTGGATATTCAATTCGAATCAAATCGAATCCCAAAAATTGTATTTGTGCACACTGCTAGTTGGTACACATTGCACCCATAACTGCAAAAGATGGAGTATGATCCCAATCAGGAAGGCCTTGATCAGGATTACCTACAGACCACAGCACTGAAGCCTGCCATCTGCTTCACATGCTTAAGGTTGTGGACTCAGTCTGCAATGCCTCTGAGCACAGCTAGGAGAGTTTCCTGCTTGAAACCATGAACAGCTGTTGGTGGAAAGTTTATGCAGATAAAACTGACCAAAACGGGTCCGTGGTCTGACTCAAAATAAGGAAGCTACTGATATCCCTTTGGCTGAATTTGAGAGTGATTGGCTTGCCGAAGACCAAAGGCATGAACTTTTACCTCCAGAAGAAATGTTCTTCTGAATACTGCTCAGTGGACTGATTGACTACTTCTGCTTTTACATTGTTTAGATATCATCCTCCCTTATGTGCTTTCTGACCTTGCAAGAAGCCACTGCACAGCTTCCTGAAAACCAAACAGCTTGAACAGCAGCTTTCAACCTTTGGGGCCTCGGCAACAGATTTTGAAGGCATGCTGTGGGCCCCAGGTTTCCTCCTCGCCTTCTCCCCTGCAGGTCGTTTCTCTGCCTAACAGAAAGAAATAAGCCCACAAAGATTTCTTGCTTTGCCATCGCAGTTGCACAAAGACCAGACCCAACAGGAGGGAAGTGACTGCTGTAATTCAGTGATTTATTGGAAGTAGCTAGAAAGATTGGCCCTTTCCACACTTGCCACCCTGGCATTCTATAACAATACTATACTAGGCTGGTCAAAGGCATAGCACCACAGGGGTCATCTGCACTTCAAATGCTTGTAAAGCCCCAAACTGAGACAGCAGCACTCAAAGTGCTGATGGCCAGACTGGGTAGGCCAGATTGCCATGGCAACTGCCACAGCAATAGAAATGTGCACAGATTTTTTTTTTACATTATATTCAAATTGAATCTTTTAAATTTGAATTTCACAAGATTTTGATTTGAATTTACCAAATTCGAATCTGTTTGTTTGCATTTTTTATTAGAATCTGCACATACGAATCTCGACAACATTCGTATGTGTATGGACACATCTTCCCCACATCTGTACACATCCGTACCAACCCATACACATCCGTATGCATCCCATAATTATCCCATATGCAACCAGTTTTCATCCCATATGGATGCGGGAAAGATGTGGATCTTCAAGTACGCGTCGGGTACGAAGCCATACACATACGAATGTCCAGATAATTTGAACAAATAGATCCTAAATTCAAAATTATATTCGAATGTTTACATTCAAATTTCGGGGCATCTGATTCGAGTTTGAATGTCAAAATTCAGCACATCTGACCGGATTTTGAATACCTACAAATATCCGTGCACATCCCTACGCAGCAACATCTGGAGTGAGCTCAGACATAGCCAGGGTGATCTGGATGCTGTGTGAGCGACTGCACAGTCGCAGTCATACCTCCACACCCTCTTGTTGTTCCACACCCAGAAGAGGGTATGGATGGATGCTGCTGACCGGGAGACAGCTGTCTTCTCCCAGTCAAGCAGAGGACTGTGCACAACCAAAATTACCTAGCTTCAAACATCTCCTTGGTCTTGGAGACTCCCTGGGTGTTCCTTGCACCAGTCACTGCCTGTCCGCCATGATCCTCTCACAGAATGGTTGGGAAAATGAAATAGATGGGTGAGAAATAAGACGAACTTCCCGGAGCTCTTCATAAAAATGATGGAATATGAGTGTGTTACATAAAGAAAAGAAGGCAAAAGCTTTGGGAACACTTGGGGACAGTCTCAGCACCACCACTGTAGGCTCAGATAGCACGTGATCTAGCCCTGATGCTAATGCGCTGGTCCCTCTTGCCCCCTATCGTAGCCACTGGAGCTAGCTCACTTGTGGCCTTTTAGGATCTTTTCTTATTGTGTGGTGTGAACTATCCCTTGAAGCAATGGGCCAGAATATGTAACCAATCTCAAGGTGGGTCGGGTTCCTGCTTGGACACTTCCAGGTCTGTCTGCAATTGTGGGCAGCCCGTTCCGTCCCAACTTCGGATGAAAATGGTGCCCAGTTGAAAGTTTTGTTATCTTGGTCCATGACTGTGCACTGTCTGCAGGCAGACTATGGTTCAGAATACCACAGAACACTTGTACAGAGTCCACATTTGGAAAGAGATATGGCACCACTGTCATACCATAACCTGCTCCAAAGTGGACAGAATGTACTAGCAAGGGGCATGGCATCTCCGCTCCATTTCTGCAAAGTGACGTGAGGCAAAGTGCCCCAGCAGATCCATTGGAGCAGCCACCAGCCCAGTGCAGAAAGAGCTTTAGATGTTGCTGAACGAACGCTCCCCTTGTCCCAATATGGTGGCTGGGGCTGAGGAATCCCTAATCTGCCCTGACTAGAACCACCACCTAGGGCTGCCAGTAGGAACTTTCACCCTAGCCAGAGATGCTGGAGGTTGAACCCGGGACATTGGTCATGCCATGTTCTTCCTCCACCTATTCCAAACTTCCTCCCCCACCCCCAACTAAATGCCGCCCTTCTGAGACCCATTCTGTCAAGTGAACCAGAGAAAACACAAACACACACAGGAAAAAGATGCAGCACTTCTGCTTCAAACCCAGGAGGAAGCACCCTTTGCAACAGTAACCATAGCAACCTTTTCCTCTCAGACCATCTCCCTGCCCCAAAATAAAGGAAAACAGGATTTCCGGGGGAAGAAGTCAATTCCGGGACCTGCAAGGGTCGGTAGAGTCATAGAAACTGCCAAGCCAAGTTCTGAGAGAATCCCCCATTTTGGGAAGCAGCAGGCTGCGTTCCCCCCTCTCATTTCCTCCCCCTCAAAAGAGATAATTGTTAAATACAAGTGTACAGACACACAAGGAACAATGCAGAAGAGGAACTGTGAAGACTTGTGGGTGGCTGTTCCAAGGTAAAAGGAAGCAAGACGTTTCCCCAAATCTCTGAGGCCACAAGCCCATATCTCTGTGTTTTTACAGCTCCGACATCTGGGTGAATAGCAGGTAGAGGTGTGCATGAATGCAATTTTTGGGATTAGATTCAACCTTTAAAATTCAAATTTAACCAAATTTGATTAAGCAAATTTGAATCTAGTCATTTGAGTTTTCTATTCAGATTTGCACTTACGAGTGTCGGCAACATTCGTATGTGCCCGTACGCATCATTACGCATCCCGTGCACATCCAGTATGCATCCGTACATGTCCATATGCATCCCGTAGTTATCCTGTATGCAACCGGTTTTCATCCCATACGGATCCGTACAAATGCGTGCAGATGTGGGAAAGATGTTTATCTGCAAGTACACATTGTGTACAAACCCATACACATACGAATGTCCAGATAATTCGAACAAATAGATCCAAAATTTGAAATTTGTTTGAATCTGTAAATTCAAATTTATGGACATTTGACTCAAATTCGAATGTGAAAATTTGGATCAATTTGATTGAATTTCAAATACCTTCAAGTATTTGTGCATACTCCTAGTAGCAGGATCATAGGAGTAAGACAAAGCCTAGGTAGTGTAGGGTTTTTTGCACTAAACTACTCTGGGATACGATACCAGGGCAGTTAAGATCAGGGAGGGCAGCCAGCATTCACACTGCAAGCACCAGCCACACCAAACTTCACCTGGGTCTGGATGAAGTGCAGACGCTCCCTTTTGGGAGTGTCTGTCCCAATGCAGCAATGCCCATGTGCAACTGTGCATCGGCAGCCACCCTGCCCTGCCCATCTGCAGCCTTCCCATGGAAGTAATGGGAAGACTGCATGCAGGATTGTGCTAGATGTGCCACAGTGGAGCAGCTTTTACTGCTCCACAACTTCTGAAGATCAGGATAGCCATGCATGCCCAGGGCCACTCTGGGACGGAAGTCGCTTCACAGTGTGCAAATGTGTCAAAGCATGCCCAGCCTCCCAGTGGGCCAAGTACAAAAAGGTTCTTAGTACTTGAGGAACCATGGCACCCTGGTGAAAAGCAAGAGTGGACAGAGAGCCCACAATGTGCCGAATGGGACTCCTTTGCCCCGAAAGGCTGGCATTCACGGTTCAGAGATCTCCTTTCAAGAACTGAGGGGCCCTCTGCCAATCAAAGCACAATTCAGGAAAATAATCAAAGGGAACCTCGGATCAGAGCTTTGCATTAGGGATATGCACGAATATTTTTTTGACATTCTATTTGAATCCAATACCCAAAAATCCAACTCAATTTGAATCTTTTAAATACAAATTTGACAAGATTTGATTTGAATTTACCAAATTTGAATCTATTTGTTTGAATTTGATTTGAATCTGCACAAACGAATGTCGACAACATTCGTATGTGCACGTACGGATCTTCCCCACATCCATACGGATCCGTACACATCCGTATGCATCCCGTAGTTATACCATATGCAACCCATTTTTGTCCCATACGCACCGATACAAATGGATACGATGTGGGAAAGATGAGACTCTTCAAGTACACATCATGTACGAATCCGTATACATACAAACGTCCAGATAATTCAAACAAATAGATCCAAAATTTGAAATTCGAATATTTACATTCGAATTTTGGGACATTCTATTCAAGTTTGAACGTCGAAATTCAGCACATTCGATCAGATTTCGAATGCCCATGAATATTTGTGCACATTCCTACTTTGCATCTCTCTATATACTTTGCAATATCTGGGTCTTCCAGCCACACACTCCCCCAAATGTTGTCATTCTCACAATACTGGGGTCCTCCAAATGTCCCTGAACAATTCCCAGCATCCCCACTGGGGCTGCATAGAATGCTGGGAGGAGTTGTTCTGGAACATCTGGAGGACCACGGTTTGTGAACCACTATTCCAATATCTCAGGGTTGGTCTACCACATTTTGAAGTCGGCCTGGCGAAAGGGCTCCCACGGGTTCAAATCCCTACTCAGCCACAGAAGCTGTCATTGTCTGTCAGCCTAACCCTACCTAATGTTTTCCTTTTTGATTCCTCAGAAGAAAGAAGTCAAAAGCAAAAAACAGGGGGCAGATTTCCACTGATCATGCTAGTATGGTATAACCAAACCATATGAGGCTGGTGAGGTCAAAGTGCAGTGGGAGCCATTCACACTACGAGTGCTGCATTTGCCCTGTAGCTGGCCAGCAGCACTCACAGTGCAAACGGCCAGCCTGGAAAAGTTGCACATTGCCGTGGTGATCTGGATGTTGCAGATGACTGCGCAAGTGCAGTCATGCAGCTCACACACTCACTCGCACACACACTCACCATACAGCACCTGGAAGAGGTGCAGACGCACTTCCCAAGAGCAGTCCAGACCCTGCTGGTCAGCCAGTGGATTGCTTTTTAGTTGTCCCCAGTAAGGACGGATTATACGCTTCCAGGTGAGCTGCAACAGCGTTCAGATTACAGCGAGCCTGAGCAGCCAGCAGATCAGAGAGCTCCAGTTGTCAAGTGTTAAAAGGCCCAGAGGAAACCCGTTAATTCTCCAAAGAGGAAGGGACCCCATTAGACAATTCTGTCCACTAGCAAAACCATAGAGTGCTAGGGTGCTGTGTGAGCTGAACCACTCACGGGCTAGATGGGGCTGACTTGACCAGTAGGTAAACCCACAAAGGGCAGGGCAGCAGTGGCCGAACGCCCATGTTGGTCTTCTCTGCTGCTCAGGTTCTCTGTCTGATGCTTGCACAAGAAAGTTCCCTGGAAGTTACCCCAGAGGTCGGTTTGCACAGCTGACATACAGCCCGAAACTTTGTGTCAAAGGCCAACATGAGGGCAAAGGTGTGATCCAAGCAAAGGTGTGATCCTAGGCCAACTCCTCCTTAGGAGACACCTCAAGGTACTTCTAAGGGGTTTAAGGAAAGGTTGCCTGCTGTAGATGGATGGGCAGGAGGCGGCTATCACATCTGGCACCCGGTCTATTAGCCGGCCTACCCACAATCCCCCTGCGGACCTGAGGTCGCCCCAAACCCATGCCTTGGATGGCTGAGGGTACCTAAAAACTACCACTGGAAGGCTTGGGAGCTCCAACCACCCCGAAGCCCACTAGCCGGCAAGCGTGATAAGCGACGCCTGGAGGCCCCCCATGGTAGCCAAACTCTTCCCACTTGCGCCCCCAGAGGCCTCTAAACTGGACTCAGAGCTGCTGTCCAGAGGAGGAGGAGGAGGCTGCAAGGTCAGTGGGTTCCTAAAGACACAACTTTTGTCTCAAGGCTGCATTTCCTGCCGCACTCAAGGCAGCCGCGGTGGCAGCGTGTGTGCGAACAGGGGGCGACTGGGCTTCAAGGTCTCGTGCACGGTCGAGGGCTTGCTCGCTGGAGGCCCAGGAGGCCCAAGGGCTGTTTTGGCTCCAGCTTGGTTGTTGCAACCCGCGATTCAGTAGAAGGAAGGCGCAGGAGGGAGGAGAAAGCAAAAGGAAGTGAACCGGGGAAAGAGGGAAAGAAGAAGAAGAAGAAGAAGAAGAAAAGGGAGGAGGAGGAAAAGTTAAGAGAAACTCATCAGCTGTCCGCGCCAGGCCAGGCAAGCGAGAGATTGGACCTGGCGTGGCTCGGGGAGGGGAAGCAGGTGGTCGAGGGCCACAGGTGTCCGATCGACGGGGAGGGGAGGGCATTCTTATTCCAGGTATTCAGTTGCCGGACCTCCAAAGGGGGGGGGCGAAGGAGGGGACGGCCTTAGGTCTTCTTCTGTCTCTCCAAGGGGCCGAGTCAGCCCCCCCCCCGCAGTGGGTGCAAAGCACGGAGGGTTTTTGTTGGAGCGGCTGGGGGGGGGGCTCCGGCCGCGTCTTCAGGAAAGAAACCGGCGGGGGTTGGGGGGGTGAAGAGGAGCGACAGGATTCCTCCCTCCCTCCCCATTCCCGGCATTGGAGGAGGAAGGACGGGGGAGAGGCAGGATCCCCAGGCGAGCAGAGAAAGCGGATGGGTGGTGTTTGGGGGGGGGTGGGGGGAGAGAAACGGTAGCGAATCGAGCCCGCACGCCAATAGCTGTGTGTGCGCGTGTGTCTCTGTGTTGTGTGCGCTTTAAAGGACATCTCGGCGGCGGGGAGGGGGGGTGTCGAGCGGGTCTTTGGGTTCTGCCCGCCTTCCTTGGAAAGAAACCGGGGGGGGAAGGGGGGAAGAGATTGACTAAGAGGACGAGACAAAAGGTGCTTCAACCTGTGCCCATCAGACACGCACCGCGTCCTGCCCTTTCCCCTCCTGTTCGCTTTCCCACCCCTCCCTCGCCTTGCGCAGCGGGGCTGCCTTGAAGGGGTTGTTCCTGGGCATTATTACAGGTCCCCCCCCCAGAAAAAAAATCCATCCATCTCCTGCTCCCGATGCCGCCGCCGCCGCCGCCACCATCACACTGCAGTTCCGGGAGCGGCGCTAGAGCAGACCACCTCCCCCGCCGCCGAGCCTTCAGGCGAGGAGCCCCTTCCCACGTCCACGCGCGCGCGAGACCCTCTCCTGCGCGCCTTTGTGTGCTCGGCGCTGCCCTCGTCCTCCCACCCCTCCGCTACGCCTTGCCGTCTCTCCGGAGGCGCAAGGCCGGCCGGCCGGCCGCCCTCCCTCCCTCCGGATCTCCAGTGGTGCGGTGCAGGCGCAACAAGGAGCCAGAGATGGCGAGGGAGGAGCGAGCCTCCCCCCCCCCAGGCCGGGCAACAACCTCCTTGCTGCCCCCCCAACCCGATCGTCGTCCTCAAGATTACCCCCCCCCTCACCAGGGAGCGAGCTGGGCAAAGGGATGCCGGACCCCCACCCGTCCAGCCACGGTGCCAAGGGGCGCGACACACCTCCCACTCGCCCGCCCGGGGAGCTCCGCTGCAGGGGGGAGCCCACCTTCGCCCTACCGTGGCCTTCCTCGCCGCTCGCCCAGGGTGCCTTCGCCTCTCGCGGGCGGCAGCCGACGTGCCCTCCGCCGGGCGGCCGCCTTCCCTTGCGGGGATCGATCGCGCCCTTTTCCTCGCCCGGCGCTGGAAGGCGCTGAAAGGAGCGCGTTCGCTCCAGCCAGGCGACCGGCGCGCTTGCTGCTGCTGCTGCTGCTGCTCCGCCCTGGGCACGCACGGCGAGGATAGAGAAATCCCCCGGCCTGACTCTCTCTCTCTGACCCTTGAGTTGGGAGAAGGAGATCACTTCACCGCCCCCTCGTTTCCCCACCTCCTGTTCCTCCGCCCTCCCCTTCCCGGCATGTTGCATGAAGGAGGAGAGCCGGCGAGATCTATGGCTGGAGAGCGGCTGGCTTTCCCATCCCGCCCCCCTCAATCAGCTGTCAGGGAGGGACCCCACCGCGACCACCCCCAGGTCCCACCCATTCACTGATTGAGGCTTTCTGGGCAAGGGGAGCGGCGGCCAATCAGAGGCTTGCGTGGTAAGTGCATTTAAAGGTTTTCCCTCGGTCAGGGCAGGGACCTTGAAAGAGGATCCTAGAATTATGGCTATGGATTCCCCCTGCGTGTAGGCGACTGGAAAGGCCGAGGATTTAGTGAAGCTGTCATGTCTGTGGGCTTTGGCAGAAGTGGATCTCAGCTTGCCATCATGGCCAAAGCAACAGCAAATCATTCAGCAGGATGCTCCTAAGGCCATTTGCTGGGATTGGAGAACAGGAAAAGACTTGCCCTTGTCTCTGCTTGAGATGCCCATGAGCATTTGGTGGGCCACTGTGTGCCACAGGACGCTGGACTAGATGGGCTCTGGCCTGGTTCAGCAGGGCTTCTCTTATGGTCTTATGTTTTACACTTAACTCTTGACCAGATAGCCTTTGGCCAGGTTACTGTCTTATATAGGTTCCCAAACAGTTCTCTAACCAGTCCATCATCTCCCCTTTTCCTGTAACCTATTTACATAGGCTGCATCCACACCCACACTTCAATCCAGTTTGAGACCACTTTCCAAGTGAAGAAGAAGCGTTGGCTTTTCTACCCTGCTTTTCTCACCCATTTAAGGGGACTCAAAGCAGCTGATGAACTTTCTGTTCTTCTCCCCACAACAGATACCCTGTGAGGTAGGTGGGTCTGTGAGAGCTCAGAAGAGAGCTGTGACTAGCCCAAGGTCACCCAGCTGTCTTCATGGAGGAGTGCAGTATCAAACCCGATATTGCCAGATAAGATTCTGGCACCCTAACCACTAGACCACACTGGCTCACGATCTGGCCGATGAAAGAATTTGTCAGCAAAGCAATCAATCATTTTATTTCCTCTTTATCTAATCCAAAGACTGCTTTTCTCCATTTTCTCTATTATTTTTAAAAAGAATGATAAAACTTTTAAATTTTCAGGATGGCGAGGCAGGCAGGAAAGAATTAGCTGGAGTAAGTTAACTGGTAGAAGACGATTTAAAAGGTGGTCTTCTTTTTTGGAAAAGGTCCATAGTTCAGTGCCATGGCTTTCTTTCATTTTCTTTTATTTTCTCTTTTACCTCTAAATGAAAACAGGGCAGAAGGAGTTAAGGTGCTCTTTTGCTTCTTGAACTTTGAGTAAACCTTCTCTTGAACCTTGAACTTGGGATGCACCCTGATCAGCAAAACTGAGCTGAGCAACATGATACAAGATTTAGAGTTAAAAATTAAAAATTAAGCAGCACTTTAAGCCAGCTATCTTCACACAACAGGGGATGAAAGCAAAAGTCTCAAATCTTCTGAGGAAACTCCGTTTTAAGGCAGAATGGAGGAGGAGCACATTTCTGCCCAGTTCAAACCCTTCTGTTTGTCCTGCACATTGAGACTGTGTTTGCTTGTCCACACTTTTCAGGATCCAAGCCTCAGTCTGCTGGCTGAGAGAAGGCAAATGTGGGAATGTGCAGAAGTGCTAATGCGCCTTTTCAAAACTTCTGGCTGCTTGCCCTGTTTCACCTCCACCTTCCCTTTTATATTTTTAAAAGCCAGTTTAATGCTGGCAGCTGCAGGCAGGTGTCTTCCTCTGAGTCCACAGGCCAGCTCATTGGTTAATGGCATTTCATGAAGAAGGAGGAAGAAGAAGAAAGAGGAGGAGGAGGGGGGGTTTATACCCCCCTTTCTCACCCATTTAAGAGGACTAAAGCGGCTGACAAAGCTTTCTATTCTTCTCTCCACAACAGACACCCTGTGAGGTAGATGGGACTGTGACACCTCAGAAAGAGAACATTGACTAACCTAAGGTCACCCAGCTGGCTTCATGGAGGAGTGCAGAATCAAACCCAGTGATTCCCAAATCGCTAACCACAAGACCAAACCACCTGGCTTTTTCTCTGTGGCAAGGGGCACCTCTCATCCACTCACCTTATCTGCAAGGGGGGGGTCGCTCCTCTCCCCTTAACCCTTTCCTTCCATCCTTCATTTTGCACCCTCACCCCTTCCAATCCCAAGATACAATCGCTTAGGGTGCCTTCTGCTAATCCAGCACCTCCAAATTCACAGTTCCTGCTGCTCTTGCCAAAACCTTTCCTAAAAATAGGGAAGAGGGACCACATGAATGAGGGAGCAAGCAAGGGAGTGAAAGTCCTACCTGTTTGACTAATCCAGGCTCCCTCTCCCTTCTACCAAGATGAACGTTAGTCATTAATGTGCACACTGTACCTTGAAGGAAATCTATAGCCATATAGAAGAAGACTTGGGTTTTATACCCCGCTTTTCTCACCCTTTTAAGGGACCTCAAAGTGGATGATAATGATGGATGGATGGATGGATGGATG
>MTQE01001424.1:10560609-10571347 GCA_014337955.1 Aspidoscelis marmoratus
TAGAATTTTACCACATTTGAATGCGATCTATTCGTACAAATATGGATTTTCAAACATTCGGTTCATTTTGAATCGATTGCCAAAAATACATTCATGCACATCACTAGTATAGATGTGGAACAGTAAAACTGGTAACAATGGGGTACAGCCACGCAGGACCAGAGCTGGAGTGTCCCTGGCCCATTCCCTATGTGAGTCTAAATCCAGCAAAAGAAATATTCTCATTGAAAGTTACTCTCCTCATCATACTTTCACATCATAACATACACATTTCAGCTCAACAATTGAACTGCTTTGTCCTAAGTTTGAAAAGTTCAGGTGAAGCAAAACTCTGCTGCAATGTTTCAGCTTCCTGTTTGGTTTGGCTTGGTTTCTCAATGGGAAGGAAATTGCTAGCTTGCAAAATCCCTCTGAATTCTTCTCATGAAAACCTCAAGTAGATATTTCAGTTGGGCACAGGCTCGAACAATGACAACAAGCCCTGAAAAAAGAGGGCAGGAAGGTTGGTGACCTCCTCTGACATTTTCACAAACCAAAATAAGGGGTCTTCTTAAGCATTTTGTTGTGTCGATATTTTTAATTGTGCTTCCTTGGTTTGTTGGGTTTCAAAACCAGCTGAGAAGAAATCTTTCTCCATTTCAAATTATCGCACAACTAAGGCTTGCAGCAAATGTCAGGATCAGTTCTTGGCTGCTCAGAATAATGTGTCTGGCAAAGCAGCTTGGTTCTGTTCCATGTTTCCCATCCTGCTGGCATGGATTGGGTCCATCCTCGTTGTATGAAGATCATGCTAACGCCTAGCTATGTTTCACACATGTCCACATTAGGGGTGTGCACGAATGCAATTTCTGGTATTCGATTCAATTCAAATCGAATATCTGAAAAGCCAATTCAATTTGAATCTTTAAAATTTGAATTTACCCACGTTCAGCTCAAATTAAGCAAATTTGAATCTATTCATTTGAATTTTTTTATTCAAATTTGCACTTCCGAATGTCGACAACATTCGTATGTGCCTGTACACATCATTATGCATTCCGTATGCATCCCGTTTTTGTCCCATATGGATCTGTACAAATGCTTATAGATGCGGGAAAGATGCATAAGTGAAAGTACGCATCATGTACGTGTCCGTACATGTACAAATGTCCAAATAATTGAATGAACAGATTCAAAATTCAAAATTCATTTGATTGTTAAATTACAATTTATGGACATTTGATTTGAATTCGAATGTCAAAATTCGGATGAATTCGATCAAAGTTCAGATACCTATGAATATTCATGCACATTCCTCTGGTATAACAGTAAAGGCCCCCTTCATCAGGTTTCCATTCCATCTAAAATATTCCATTTCATCTGTTTTGAATCATACAGGATTCAACATCACTGGGTAGTGTCTCGTTCTAGTATTCTGGGAAGGGGAGAAAGACGTACTCACTCACTCAGGACATCTTACTGTGATGAGAGAGTCTGTGAATGATGTCTCTTATGCCATCAAGGTTCTCTTTGGACAGAAAACCTAAAACCTGCCTGCAGCCTCATTCTTGATAGGGTTTTCCCTGCCCTTAAACCGAGCTTAGAATGGGATGCCCTTCTAGGAGGCGATTTCCTCAAAGGACTTTTCTCTGTAGATCAAGTCCCAGGGTACCCTTACTGTCTATTATGTTTCTTAAGCAAGCAAATATTCCAGTGACCTCCTTTCAAAGGACACCAAAGAAGTTAGGTGTGCATAACTATATTATCATAGTGTGTTTTCCAAGAAGTTATACACATTTGAATAAATCATCCCTTGGGGGAGTGGAGGATGAATTATTTAACATTATTGTGTAAGCATGGTTGACAGCTTACTGTATTATTTTTTTAAAAAAGAATGAATTATGGAAATGGCACATAGCTTTCTGTTTGTGAACAAGGTGATGAACATGGAAAACGCAACTGCATCTATTTCTTTATTAGCTTATGACATTTGTGTCCTGCTTTTCCCCCTTGTTTTCATTATTTGAAATAAAGTGTTCTAAAAATTATAAACCAAAAACTAAAATACAGATCCAAAACTGCAACTTAAAATCTGGAAACTGAGGCTGCATCAACATGAGCAATGGCGAGCACATGGTGAAGGCTCGAGGGCATGGCGTCTTAACAGGCGGCCACAGAAATGTCCATTAAATATATGGGGCTACCACTGAGGAGCCCATGCTAAACATGCTTGTCTTTTCACTAACTTCTCATTTGTCTTTCAGCACCGATAGATTTTCTGGCCAGAGTCTCTTATTCAGCTGTGTTCTTGCTTAGCTTCTTCATAGTTGCTATAATTGTGTACTTAGATTATATATGTTCTTGATTGGCTTTTACTAATGTGGCATCTTCCACACATTTGGGACACCTGTTCCTATCATTGGGCATTTTGAATGTCACTGAAGAAGACTGCAATTCATCAGTATCAAGAGATCATCAGGTTGAGAAAGACTGACCTTCATGTCTCCCAAATACTTAAAGACTAGTAGACTTCATATGGAATTACCAAATACTATCTAAACATAGAGCATCTTCTTCTCTCCATTTTGTTGTTGTTGTTTCTCATTCGCTGACTTTGATTGTGTTCTGTAGGCATCATCAGGCTCCCTTATGCTGAAATTGAAGAGCCCTTTGAAGCCTGGTATGATCATGCTGGAAACAGGAGTCGGATTGAATACTATGGTGGTAAGAAATGGAGGGGAATGGGCAAACTTAGTTCAGATTACATCTACTACTGTGGGCAAAGGAATGGAGTAGTCCTCATTGTCAATAAAAGGGTGAGAAGAGCAGTTCTGGTGTACAGTTTGAAAAAAAGGACAGAATGATCTCTGTTCAAATCCAAGGCAAGCCATTCAATGTCACAGTGATCCAAGTCTACACTCCATCCACTGGTGCCAAAGAGGCTGAGGTTGGCCAGGTCTATGAAGACCTACCACGCCAAAAAAGATGCTACGTTCATCATAAGGGATTGGAAGGTAGGAAATCAAAAAATATCCAGAATAGCATGAAAGTTTGGTGTTGGAGTACAACATGAAGCAGGGCAGAGACTAACAAGAGTTTTGCATTGGTCGTAGGAGACACTCTTTTTGCATAGGCCAAAAAGCAACTCTACACATGGGCAATACCAAAAGCAGATTAATTATATACTTTGCAGCCAAAGATGAAGAAACTCTATACAAATAAGAAAAACAAGACCAGGAGCTCAGATCAAGATCTTCTCGTTGGCAAAATTCCTAATTTGTATCTCTTATGACTATGCGGAGGAGATGAGTAGATTTAAGGGATTAGATCTGATAGACAGAATGCCTGAAGAACTATGGACAGAGGTTTGATAACCCTGTACAGGAAGCAGCAACAAAAAGCATACCAAAGAAAAGGAAGAGCAGGAAAGCAAAATGAGGCATTGCAAACAGCTCAGGAAAGAAGGACAGCAATGAAAGGCAAGGGTGAAAGAGAAAGATATAGCCAACTAAATGCAGATTTCTGGAGAACAGCAAAGAGAGATAAGCAGACATTCTTAGCAATGCAGAAACAAGAGATCTGGAAAATTGGAGATATTAAGGGAACACTGCATGCCAAAATGGGCATGATAAGAGGAAAGCAAAAGAGATTATGAAGTGGTGGTAAGAAAGCACAGAAGACCTAAAGAAGAAAGACTGCTGACCTAGAACCAGACATCCCATTTAAAATAGCATTAGGAAGCATTGTGAACAGCAAGGTAGAATTCCAGCTGAATTATTATAAATCCTAAAATAATATGTTAGTAATGTGCTATTACTAATATGCCAGGAAACTTGGAAAATTGAACAGTGGCTACTGGATTGGAAAAGGTCAGTTTTTCCTCCAATCCAAAATAAGGGCAATGCTAAAGAATGTCCAGACTATCGAACAGTTGCGTGCATTTGACATACTAGCGAAGTTATGTTCAAGATTCTGCAAGCTAGATTTTAGCCTTATGTGACCAGAGAACTACCGGAAGTGCATGCTGGTTTTGGAAGAGGTAGAGATCCAATTGCCAGCATTCACTGGATTATGGAGAAAGCAAAGGAGTATCAGAGAAACATCTCCTTCTCCTTCACCGACTGTGTGCATTACAATAAACTGTGGCAAGTTCTTAAAGAGATGGGAGTACCAGTCCACCTTAAGTGCCTCCTGAGGAATCCATATGTGGGGATATGGGGAAACTGGGGAAAACATGGAAGAATTGATTGGTTCAAGATTGGGAAAGGAGAACAAGGAAGGCTTTTGTATTGTCACCCTATTTAAGTTATATGCAGAGTATATCATGGAAATGCCAGGAAGATGCTTTGGGAGAAAAGTTGTGGCAAACCTGGACGCTGTACAAAAAAAGCAGAGATATGACCTTGCTGGCTGTGAGAACTGGAACGTAAGGAAGACTGAATGCCAAGGAATGGATGCTTTTGAATTGTGGTCCTGGAGAGGACTTTTGAGAGTCTCTTGGACTTCAAGGAGATAAAATCAAACAATGCTGAAAGAAAGCAACCTTGACTGTTCATTGGAAGGGCAAATACTGAAGCTGAAGCTCAGATATGTTGGCCACATCATGAGAAGACAGGACTCACTGTAGAAGACCCTGATGCTGAGAAAGATTGAAAGCAAGAGAAGAAGAGGACAGCAGATGGTGAGATGGATATATGGTGTCATAGAAGCAAGATGAGCTTGGGCAGACTCAGGGAGACGTTAGAGGGCAGAAGGGCCTGGCGTCCTGTTGTCCATGGGGTCATGAAGAGTCGAACACAACAGAACAACGCAAGAGCAACAACAGGGACTAAAAGACAGAATTTTTTTCCTTGAGCAAGGTTTTCTTCCTCATACTCCCTTCAAGACCCGAAACCTCTGTGTATGTTTTGGCATTCAGTAAAGCCATTTACATGATTTAGTTCATTTGCATCTAATTGATTTTAAAATGTGACTGGTGGATCAACTAAATGTGATGCATAATCAGTGAATATCTTACGCAGCTGTTTTTCAGACTTGAGTAAGGACGCCTAGGGAAATAAAATGGCACAGAAGCATAGGAAAAGGGAAGGGCACCACACTCATCCACACTGGTTTACATGGCAGGTTTGAATATCTGCTTTTGATCCATGGTGGGTAAGAAGCAGGCTGGGTAGAGAGACTGAGGTGTTTCCAAAAAGACACAGCAGTTGACCAACTGCCTCCTCGCTCATCTCTCTTCCTTATCTGGTACTGTCCATGCCCATATCTTTGACTCCAAAAGTTTTCGATCTTCTTCCTTTTATATATAAAGAAGTTCTATCCTATGTTAACATCTCTGTCTTCTAGCGAGAGTATAGTTGTTGCTAGCGGCATGCACGGATGCAATTTTTGGGATCCGATTCAATTCGAATCAAATATCCAAAAATTTGATTTGAATCTTTAAAATTTGAATTCAGCCAAATTTGATTCGAATTAAGCAAATTCGAGTCTACTCGTTTGAATTGTCTATTCGAGTTTGCACTTACGAATGTTGACAACATTTGTATGTGTCCATATGCATCATTATATCCTGTTCACATCTGTACACATCCATATGCATCCCGTAGTTATCCCGTATACAACCCGTTTTCATCCCGTACGGTTCCGTGCAAATGCGTACAGATGCGGGAACGATGCGTATCTGCAAGTATGCATTGTGTACAAACTCGTACACACATGAATGACTGAATAATTCAAACAAATAGATCTGAAATTCATTTGAATCTTTAAATTTGAATTTGTGGACATCTGATTCAAATTTGAATGTCAAAATTTGGACGAATTTGATCGAATTTTGAATGTCTTCACATATGCACGCGCACCCCTAGTTGTTGGTACTATATATAAATTGACAGCTGAACCTCAGTAAAACTGATTAGGGATGTGCATGAATATTCATAATATTCGTTATTCATACGAATTCAGATGAATTTGGATATTCGTACATTAATTGAATGTCACAACATTTGTATATTAACATTTATACAAATAGGAATGTTTCAAAATATTTGTACGAAAAGTTAGGACATTTGTTAAACTGGGGGAAAAACTGAGGCGGAAACCCCATTGGAGAAACGGAGAGAGAGAGAAGGGCTTTGTGTTTAAGACAGGAGGAGGATCCCTATCCGTTCCATCATGTATGCTATCTGTATAGGATACGTATCCAAGATGCACTCAGATGTTCATATGAATTCATTCGTATAGAATCCTACCAGATTCAAAAGGGTTCTATCCAAATGAATATCAACTTTCTAACATTCAGGACCTGGGGATTTGTAAGGAACATGCATGCTCCCTGCTTTTTGCACCATCTGGATAGAAGTAACTTGAACAGAAGTGGTTTTTCTTGCTGAGTAAGCATGAATGGAGCCAAAGGTTGTTACTCTCGGTTTACTACAAGCATGGACAGCAGCAGCTACATCACTGGGCAGAATACAAAGAACATCCCTAAAACTGATGTTCAGAACTGTAAGTAACTATGCAAAATTAATACATTTTAAACAGCCGGTAGAAAATCCTTCCCAAAGGAATGCATAAGAGGAGCTGATCTTATCTCAGCTGAGCTGGTCTTTTGCAACTGGCAGCTCTACCAGATATAAAGGCCTTGTGTGCAGTGGCCCCTGAGAGCATGGGGCACACTAGAAGTGCCTGGAATCATCAGATGCCAGTTTGGAATTGACAAGTTTGTTCAAAGTCCAAACTACTGATGCCAGCCTTCTCCCAGGAGTGGAGTAAATCTAAGGTCCCAAACAATGTTGGGATGCTGTTCTGTAGGCATTTGCACACGCTATTAAGTTCTTCTTCCAAAATTACAGGGATTTTTTGGTGGTTGCTCCCAATAGCGTGCATCAGTGGAGAGCAGAGGGAAGGCTTGGTACAATCTTCTCTCACATCCTTGTCAAGTCAATTGGATAATTTGGTTGTCCAAATTTATTAACTTGCAAAACCAGGGTGACTTGATGTAACACCAAGACGGATCGCCCAAGCCTACTTTCTATCATGCAACCACAGTGCAAAAAAAAAAAAGAGAGAGAGAGAGAGAATTGTTTGGATCAGGGGTCCCAGTCCAAACACATGCTTACTCTTCTCAGCAGTTTTCACATCACAGCCACCACCCACAGAAACCAAGCACAGTAAAAACCTAGAAAAATGTGCATCTCCATCCAATGGAGAAAGAGAAAGTTCTGGATGTAAATAAATAAAATATAAACATTTGTAAATGCAGCAAAATTACTATTTTTTAAAAAAAAGAGAGAGAGGTGAAAAATTGCCGATTACATGCCAAGTCTGTGGTATGTTGAACTGAAATTATATAAGCTAAAACTCTACAGTTTGCCAACTGGTAAGCAAAAATGTTATTTACATATTGAGACTATTGTTACGGTGGTTCCCATGTTTGCTAAAATATTTTTTTTTCTTCCTCCGTCTCCACTTTTTCTTTTCGCAATGTTCATTCAACGGAATTACCCAAAACTTCTGCAAAACCTTCTTCTATCACTGAACTTTTTTGACAACCATATATGGGGCGGTAATTATCAAGTAATATGAATTCATGCAATAAAAATTGTTTACAGGAGAGGCACCTTATCCCAATACATGCAATGTGGGGTGCCTGGGGATGACTTATTAGTGAGCTAGCTTTCTCTCTCCAGGCGTGATTTTCCTCCTTGTTCTCCTTGCAGGTGAAGTCATAACCTTACAGCTCGCCTGCACAAAACCTTATGGCGCCTTGCTCAAGATAACTCCGCAAACCACTGAGAAGGCCGTGAATGTGGAAAAGTGCTTCCAGATCAATGGCACAAAAGACGAACCTGTAAAGCCCCAGAGTGTCTTTCCTGACCTGAAAGGCTTCAAAGTGAGTGACTGATTCTTGGCAGCTGGAGAAGGAAAAGACACAGCACTAGAGTTGGGAATAGGGATGTGCATGAATATTTGTGGCATTCATTATTCGAACAAATGAATACAAATTCAGACATTCATACACGAATCAAATGTTACAGTATTCATTTACTAACCTTCGTATGAATGTGAGTGTTTCCGGACCTTCATACGAATAGTTCGGACATTTGTTAGATTAGGGATATGGAAAAACAGAGCGCCAGTCATATCCGCAATGGATCCAGATTGCATTCGACGTGGGTCGGCAGTGCATTAAAAGTGGGTTCAGGTTGGATTTGACATTTTCAGAGCGTGGATATGTTACCGATACGTATCGGATGCATATTCATCCGTATCAGATGCGTATTCATTTGTATCCAATATATATCGAATATTCGTACAAATACAATAGAACTTTACCATATTCAAATGTGATCTATTCGTATGAATATGAATTTTCAAATATTCAATCCATTACGAATCGAAAGTCAAAAATGCATTTGTGCACACCCCCAGTTGGGACATAATAGCTGCTCTGTGGGGGCAGTTGGTGCAGATGGATGCAGGCGGGAATCCCTCTTCCCTGCTGAAAAGAAGCTGCTGAGCTTCCTTTGAAATCCACAGTGGCATGAACTTCATAGGGAGACCATGAAGCTGCTTTCAGATGGGCATGAGGGACTTCTGCCTGCACTAGGGATGTACACGAATATTCATCAGACTCGAAATTCGTGGGAATTTGTTCAGATTTGGACATTTGAATTCAAATCAAACATTGGTGCATTCCAAGATTGACATCCGAATGCAAATCAAATGTTTCTATACATTCGTACAAAGTTTTCATTTGTGAACCTGGGGAGGTAGGAAAGCAGCTGCCCAGTCACATCTGCAGCAGAACTAGAGCGGGTTCAAAATGGATTCAGAGTGGATTTGAAGTGGATTCAGAGCGGATTTGACACGTTAAGAGGATTCATAGGGGAACTGTAGGCGCAACCAGCAGCAGGGATTCAAATCAAACTTGAAAATCATTTGAAAAACCTTCATATCAGATTCAAATCCTACCACACTTGAAGGGGTGCTCTATTTGAATGAATGCAAATCCAACATGGAAACAACATTTGTGCACATCTCAGCTGCACCACTCTACTGGTTGCCAGTGTGTCTCTGTGTGCAGTGTGTTGACTTTGAGCAAACGGTGGGGGAAGAGCTCTCTCTCTCTCTCTCTGCTACCTCGAGATGCTGTTACGTAACTGTATCTTACCCTGAAGGATGCTGATAATAATTAATATTGCAAAACACTTTGGCAATGAAAGCATGGCATCAAAAGCATAGAGATCTCTTAAACAGCAATGGATTTCAGCTAGAGCCAAAATGCAATTTTCTGAGGTCTTTATCAAGGGCAAATTAACAGGGGAGAAAGAGTTAAGCAACCTCTGTTATATCTCTGTTCAAAATTTCCTTGTCTATCTGCAGTCTGTGCTCTGTTTAGTAGGTTGACATGGGAAATTCAAACATGTGTCTCCACAATCTTAGGCTGTGTTCAATCCAAAGTTTTAATCCAGCTTCACTCCACTTTCAGATTGAAAGAACACATCAACAAAATGATTTGTCATGTTCCTTCCACATTATCTAATCCAAAGGTGGGTTTTCTGAGTTAGATAAAGCCAAAAGCAACAGCTTCTTACTTTGCCAATGTGTTATCTCACTCTGAAAGTGCACTGAAGCTGGATTAAAATTTCAGTATGAATGCAGTGGCAAGCTGTTTTCTTTCAGTGTTAAATAACTCAGAAAATTCGCTTTTGGGATGGATAATGTGGAAAGAAAATTCCTGGTCACTTTGCTGATACATTTTCTCACTCTGAAGGATTAAAACTTAGCTTGTGATGCTCCAGATTCTGGACGCGCTTGCTCTTGAAATCACTCCAAAAAAGCTTTGAGTAGTAGCTGGCGACACAAATCTTTCCCTTCTTTCCTTGCTGTGCCACAGCAGCGGAGCTTCAAGGAGCTTCTATGATGATACGGTTGCTTCCTTTGCTCAGCAACGCTGCCGTTGCGCTGTGCACAGTGCAATTGCAACATCCCAGAGCCAGATAACATTGACAAATTGTCCCACAATGGCCCTTTAAAGTGGCATTCATTGCAAAGAGGATGCATTTTATGACAAGTCGCAGCTTGACTTTGCAAACTGTTGCCGCTGTGCAGAATAACGGTTGTGCATTTCAGGGAGTATGAAGTATTTTAGGTAGGGAATTTGGCACAAAGGGAAGGGCGTGTGGCACTTTCAGACCCTTTTGGCCTCTGCATTGAGCCACTGAATCATTAGGTTGACATGGGATATTGTTGTCACTGTATCATGTCAAAGCCAGCTTACAAGCTGCTTCTGGCAGTGGGTGTTGCTTCCTTGCTGATGGGAAGCATTTTTATCGCTCTTTGTAAGCCAAAAGACACCCCAAAAAGTCTTACACACAGCCGCTGTAAGCAAACTGCCCCTTTTAATGCCTGTTCTTTCCACAGCCTATAAGGGAAGAATATTTCAAGGGACAATACTGCAACGTGTGGCAGAACATCACTTACTGGGGCCACAAGAAGAATGTCTACACCATGTGGGTCACCAACTCCAGCTGTGGGGTCTCACCTGTGCACTATGAGATGAAAGGCTTCAACAGTTTGCTGGGTTCCCATTATGACAAGTACGAAATTGATTACAGCGACTTTTCCAACAGCTTCCCATCCTCTGTCTTCGTCCTGAAAAAGAATGGTGAGTTCAGAAATGACTGTATCACAGCCTGTAATCCACTTAGTTTGAGGAAATGTAGCTGGAACAGCCCTCTAGAGCAGTGGTTCT
>MTQE01001424.1:10580841-10596309 GCA_014337955.1 Aspidoscelis marmoratus
TTATTATTATTATTATTATTATTATTTTGCATTCAAATGCGAGGCGAATCGAATGTCAAAACATTTGATTGAGTTTTAATTGTTTGGAATCCGAATGCAACAAAATCCAAGTCAAGTTGAATACATTTGAAACTATTTGTCTGAATGTTAGATTCGAATCTTAAGATATGAATGTCGCCAACATTCATATGTGTTATACGTATCTGTATGCATTTTGTACGCATCCCGTTTTTGTCTCACATGCATCCCATTTTCGACCCGAATTATAAGCGCAAATGTGTACAGATGCTTATGAGATTCGTACAGATAATGATTTGTACTTTCAAATGTTTCAAATCATTCAAGGAAATGTTTTGGAACATTCAAAATTTGTTCAAATGTTTAAATTGAACGTGAAGACATCCTATTAAAATTCGAACGTTCACATTTGGTCAAATTCGATCGAATTCCAAATGTTTAAAACATTTGTGCACGTCTTACTGCCTACGCCTAACCTGCTGAAGAATTAATTTTCCATCAAGCTGTGTGTAAGAGTTCATTATTGATTTACAAAGCCATAAACAACTCAGAATCAGGTTAACTGGAAGAATTTCAACTTCACAAAAATGCATGTCTTTTCAGTAACTGAAGATAATCATGGCCCTTTCCACACTTGGAAAGCCCAGGACCACTCTAGCTGATTTGTTCCTACTGAAATGGCTCCCAGCTGGAATGGCCCAGCTGTCCTGGAACAAGGCTGTCTGTACTTGTAAAGGTTTTCCAGGACAGGCTCGACATCACCCTGTGCTGTTCTGAAGCTTTTATAAGCTCTGGGGCCTGCAGCGAGGGCACTGATGACCAGAAACTAAAGTTCTTAGCCTTGGAGCCCAGGGGAATACATTTCGATGACACAATTTGGTGCACTGACAAAATGCTAAACTAGGCCAGTGGTCAGCAAACTCAATAGTCAACAGAGCCAAATATCAACAGTACAATGACTGAAATTTCTTTTGACAGCCAAATTTTTTAAACTTCAACTATATAGGTAGGTACATGGTTATTAACTTAGAGTACTCCTAAGCTGGAAGAGCCACACTCAAGGGGTCAAAGAGCCGCATGTGGCTCCAGAGCCACAGTTTGCAGAACCTTGAACTAGGCTATAGAGGTATGCACCCATCTGCACATTTGCCTGGGCTGGTCTAGCACCCCATGGGCTGCCAGTAGACTTGTTAAAACAGATCTAGGTTGGACATTTTGGTTGCCTAGATTTGGCTGGGCTGCATCCAGTGCAGATACAGCATACTGACAGGGGTGTGGGCTGTCCTCGTCCAAACCAGAGTGTGGAAGGAAGGGGCAGAGACGATCTAGCCTGTTCTAATGGGAGATGCAGAAAGGCCCTAAAAGTGTACTAGAGATGGGCATGAACTAAAACCACATGTTTGGTTTACTACTGAACTGAACACTCATTGTTCAGATTGACAGAGAACCAGTTAATCAAGCAAATGATTGTTCACGTTTGTTCCTGAACTTGCTGAAAAGAATTAGATTTTTTTTAACTGAAAAATCAGTTTTCAATTGCAAAAGCACAGCAAACACGAACTGTTCAGTGAAAATGTTCATGTTCACAAGAAGCAAACCCGTTCAGTATGACTGAATTTCTAGATAGCTGAACCAATCACATGTTCATTTTGATGGGAACATTCACGAACACAAACTGCTTGATTTAATTTTCAAATGCAATTAAATTTAGTACATCCCTTTAGTACATCCCTTATTGGAGCCGTCATGTCAGATCCATAGTGGCACAGAGCAGGGCAGAAAGCCTTTTTCTGGGCCAGGTGGACCTATCCAGCCTGAAACCACTGCAGTTATGGCGGTTCCAGCTGGATTGCTGTCCACTGTGAAAGTGCAGAATAGGCCTTAGGGCCTGCTAAGGGACCCTTTGTTCTCTCAAGGATTTTGGTAACTGCTGATGCCAGGCAATACTGTTAGCCCCTGCTAATGGAATTTGTTTACTTCTCACCTCTTTAGAGACCTATCTTGAAATCTGTAGATTAATGTATATGTTTTTACAAAACGGTTCCTTTTGCTTCGCTTGAATGTGGTTTCAGTTAGGCATGTGCACGAATGCAATTTTCAGTATTTGATTTAATTCAAATCAAATATCCGAAAATTCAATTCAAATCTTTAAGTTTTGAATTTATCCAAATTCAATTTGAATTAAGCAAATTTGAATCTATTTGTTCAAATTTTCCATTCGAATTTGCGGTTACAAATGTCGACAACATTCGTATGTGCCTTTACGCATTGGTACACATCCCCTAGTTATCCCATGTGCAACTCGTTTTCATCCTGTACAGATCTACTGTGTACAGATCCCGCATACGGATGCGGGAAAATGTGTATCTGCAAATAGGCATTGTGTACAAACCCGTACACATACAAATGTCCGAATAATTCAAATGAATAGATCCAAAATTTGAAATTTGTTTGAATCATTAAATTTGAATTTATGGACATTTAATTCGAATGTCGAAATTTGGACAAATCTGATTGAATTTTGAATACCTTTGAATATTTGTGCACACCCCTAGTTTCAGTGATTATCCTTGAGTTCTAATACTATAGGAGAGAAAGAATACAGTTCTGGGAGGAATTTAGGGTATGGGGAACTCAAGTGGAAGCCTTTGGAATGTCGTTGGGGGGTTGTTCACCCTTACACTGATAAAAACTTTGGTCAGTTCAAAGATGACCTCATTGGTCTGTCTCTCTTTTTAGGGAAAAAAAAGGGTGAATTGGATCATGCAGTCCTGGCTGTTGGATATGGTGTCCTCCAAGGAGAACTTTACTGGCTTATCAAGAACTCCTGGTCCACTTACTGGGGAAATGACGGCTACATCCTCATGTCCATGAAAGACAACAACTGTGGTGTAGCTACTGATGCTACATTTCCCATTATAGCTTGAGGGTGTTGTACTAAGCTTCTTCAAGCAATCTCAGAGGAACCAGTCCAGAATTTTTGCTCCAAAGAGGATCCTTCCAAAACAACTCCCACGTATTTATTTTTGTGTACTGAAACATTTAACTGCAGGGGATTCAGAGAATGTTTAAGAAATAAATGTTTATTTGGGGGGCTTTTTGTTTGAAAAAAGCATAAATCCCAGTTTTGAACTTTAGTCTTTTTTACAGGAAAGTTCTTCCTATTTCTATTGAAACATGAGTCACTTCAGAACCTTTTCCCAATATACCGAGTCCAAGAGCACAATGATAATCTCAGATCCTGCAGTCTGAAAGTTTAGATAATACGGATCGCACAGCCTTCCACTTGACTAGAATATGCCAGAGTCAAGCAGAAATGAAGGAGGAACAGGGCCGGAGAACATGATAGAACTTTTATGAACTGCTTGATTTATACTTGCACCCTTTAGGGCTTTTCTGCACTGAATTATATCCCAGAATAGGGACTTGCCATCTGCACACCGGTACAGAAGATGGAAGGACCCAGGACCCAGCATGCACACAGTAGGTCCCTGCCAAAAAGAGTTTTTGACTTGCAAACAGTTAGGACTAGAGATATGCACAATATTGGAAGACATTCAAAATTCAATTGAATTCGTCCAAATTTTGACATTCAAATTCCAATAGAATATCCATACATTTAAATGTAAACATTCGAACACATTTTGAATTTTTGAATCTATTTGTTCTAATTATTCAGACATGTGTATGTCTATGTGTTTGTACACAATGCATACTTGCACGTACACATTTTTCCCACATCTTTACAGGCGTGTACAGATGCAGACAGGATGCGTAACAATGTGTACAGGCACATGCGAATGTTGTCGGCATTTGTAAGTGCACGTTTGAATAGAAAATTCAAACCGATTCGTATTTGCTTAATTCGAATCCGATTTGGGTAAATTCAAATTTTAAAGATTTGAATCTAATTGAATTTTTGGATATTTGTTTAGAATCAAATCAAGTCCTGAAAATTGCATTTGTGCACACTCCTAGATAGGACCATCCATATTAACTGCCCTCAATGTAACATTAGTGTACATCGTTCTGTAATCTACCTGCTTGGATAGCCGTTGGACAGGATGCTGGACTAGATTAGCTGTGGCCCCCTCCAGAAGGGCAGGTCTTATGTTCTTATGGTAAACCGAGGAACAACCTGCCCTCGTACGCACCCCGGGCGTTGCTTATAGCAGCCTAGTCGACTTCTGTCCTCGGCTCAGAAGGGACACCATTCCACAGCTGTACAAGTGTGGTTGCTGGCCTTGGGCTTTGGTCAAGCAACATCAGTTTCCAACATGCGGCTTCTGTTGTGGCTCTTTGCAACTAAACCAATAAAATAAAAGTACAGAGGTATAATTTACTACCTGATCTTGTCTGTCTTGTTCCTAAGTATGAGGGCAGCTTTCCAAAATCCACACCTATGCCAGTTTGGAGATCAAATGATAAGGTAAGAGCTTCCCTTCCCAGAACCATAAGTTAACTTCTCTTACACCACTAAATCAAAGCTCTGCCTTCTAACAGATGGTGGCTGTTAGAGGTAAGAGAAGGTGCCAGGGGCATCGTGGCCTGTGTTAGGGGTGTATCTTTTTCATGGACACATGCAACAAGAATGCTGGACCCTGGGCTGGAAGAGGCAAGTGACCATTAAAAGCATGGGCCTTGCACTCAGACTGGAATCCATTTTGGCCACTGGATGATGTGGGTAATGCAATCTCACACACACATACCCATATGCAGGCACTGTGACCTGCTGACTGCACTCTTCGCCACTGCCTGCTTTGCACCAAATTCATCGCTTTATTTGGTTGCTGGTACCACAGTTCAGTTTAATCTCATCATCATGCCATAGGAAGACTCTCCTTGAGCTAATGGGAGGACCCCTGATTAGGAATGTGCACACATATTCAAAACAATCAAAACTTGATTGAATTCATTCAAATTTGGAGATTCAGATTCAAATCGAATGTCTATAAATTTGAATTTAAACATTCAAACAAATTTTGGATTTTTGAATCTATTCGTTCAAATTATTTGGACGTTCATATGCATACGGGTACGTACCCAATTTGTACTTGCACATATGCATCTTTCCTGCATCCATATGCACTTATATGGATATGTATGGGATGAAAACGGGATGCATACAGGATGTATATGGATGTGTAATGATGCGTACAGACACATACAGATGTTATCGACATTCATGTGTGGAAATTCAAATCAAAAATTTGAACAAATAAATTTGAATCTATTAGAATTGAATCAAATGTGGGTACGTTCAAGTTTTAAAGATCTGAATCGATTCACATTTCTGGGTATTCTATTCAAATCAAATCCTGAAAGTTGCATTGGTGCACACCCCAATCCCTGATCTGGCCAGCAGAGCTGCAAGATGTGCATTGTAAGATGACCACCCAAACGAAATAGTTGATTTAATCACAGCCAGCCGATTACCTGCCTAGGAAAGCTTGAATATTTACAAATCATTTGTTTACTCCTGTTTACTCGCAGACTTCTGGCCCCACATCTTTGACTAGGTGCCTCTTCCATTCAGTGTCCTTACATTAGCTAAGGTCCATCACTCAGTGTGAGCCAGTTTGGTCTAGTGGTTAGGGAGCCGGACTCTTATCTGGGAATACCAGGTTCGATTCCGCCCTCCCCCATGAAGCCAGCTGGGTGACCTTGGGATAGTCACAGATCTCTTCTGAGCTCTCACAGCCCCACCCACCTCACAGGGTGTCTGTTGTGGGGAGAAGAACAGAAGGCTTGTCAGCTGCTTTGAGTCCCCTTAAACGGGTGAGAAAAGCAGGGTAGAAAAGCCAACTCTTCTTCTTCTTGTTTCCATCAAGGTCTACTATGTATGTGCATTCCTGCCTCGTGTCACCATTCCACATCCTTATTCGATTTGAATTCGAATGTCCAAATTTGAATGAATTCAATCAAATTTTGATTGTTTTGAATATTCATGCACATCCCTCCCATTAGCTCAAGGAGAGTCCTGATGATGAGATTCAACTGAACTGTAGTACCAGCAACCAAATAAAGCAATTATTTTCGTGTGAAGCAGGCAATGATGAAGAGTGCAGTCAGCAGGGACAAAATCCTATCATAATTGTATCGGATCTGCCAGACGTGGTCCCAATGGTCCCAATACAGTCCCAGAATATAGACCCAATTTACCAGGTTATCATTATTCCGGTAAAGTTAACTACTGTAGTGCAATATTTTGCAGCTCTACCTGTAATCTACCTGGATTACACAAGAGTTCTGTGTGAGCTGCTGCTACCAAGAAGTACCTGTATGGCAGAATGGGAAAGTTAGGTCTCATGGAAAGAAAATCTTGCTGCTGTCTATCACTCCATGGCTGCAGCAAATGCAGTGGAGTATCGATCTAACGTCTAATAGGGGTGTGCAGGAATGCGATTTTGGGGATTCGGTTCGATTTGAATTGAATATCTGAAAATTCAAACCGATTTGAATGTTTAAAATTCAAATGTATTCACATTCAATTTTATTCGAATACATTCTAATCTGCTGGTGCAAATTTTCAATCCGTATTTGCAAATACGTATGTGGCCATTTGTGGGCTTGTTGTTTTTTGCTGACAGATTTTGAATTTTGGATCTGTTCATTCGAAGTATTTGGACATTCGCATGTGTACGGGGTTGTACACGATGCATACTCGCACATATGCATCTTTCCCACATCCATATGCATTTGTACAGATCTGTATGGGACAAAAACGGGTTGCATACGGGATAACTACAGGATGCATACGGATGTGTATGGATGCGTATGGGATGCATAATGATGCATACAGGCACATATAAATGTTGTCGACATTCATAAGTGCAAATTCGAATTGGAAATTTGAACGAATAGATTCGAACTTACTTAATTCGAATTGAATTTGGTTAAATTCAAATTTTAAAGATTCGAATCGAATCCTGAAAATTGCACTTGTCCACACCCCTACTGGAGAGTGGACAGAACTGCTCCAGCTGGAAGCTGCAAACAGGCTCTCAGTTTCCCTTGCCTCCCTGTGAAGATCATTCTTGACCAAGCAAAGACCCCAAGGAAGGTATAATCCCTCCCTCCCACTCCCTTTCACTTTGCTTTCGTCAGCGCTCCTCTCTGCTTTGAACAACATTCTTCCCCTTTCTCCACTTTACTGCTCGAATATTAAAGATGCAACTCCTTCTTTAATAAAAGAAAGAGGGGATTTGATGTTTCTATTTGGGACTTATTGATGGGCATGCAAGGAAAAAGCCTAGGCTCCATATCTCTTGCACATTAATATTAGACAATTTCCTGCTAATTTTGTGCAAGAGTGAAAGTGTTAATGTAGGAGAGAAAGAAAAGCTGCCAAATGCTTTAGTCACCAAAGAGCGTTACAGAAAAATGCAACACCTACATATCGTGCTGGGAAGGTTATAGCTCACTGATAAAACATCTGCTTTGCAAGTGGAAAGTGCTAGATTCGATCTCTAGTATCTCCCTGGGTGACTGCAATGACAAACCACTCCTATACAGTTGCCAGGAAAAATGTATGGATTTGCTTATGCATTTATAGGCACTGAGCTCATTCTGAGGGTACCTTTTAACTATATCAATTTGGCATAAATGCTGGCCTTCATCTCCCTATCCCTCCACCCAAATAATCTGCAGTTTAAAAATGAGAACCATAAGAAACCCACAGGACACCTTTTTATGATCCTATATAATTTAGTGGGGTGGCCTGGTTTCAGGTGTAGCCTATATTTAAGCTCAGAGATGCACTGTTGTTTTTAATTGTCTGCTCCATCAACAGAAGCACACCTGTGCTTGGGAATACATATAAGAATGTGGTAAATATTCATCCTGGCAATACAAAAAACAAAAACAAACAAACTGAGCAAGGCAAAATTACTAGGAAGTAGGAATGGGCAAAAAAAGTTTCTCCTCTTTGCAATTTGTACAAATTGCGAATGTTTGAAACTTCACATTCAAACTGAATATTCGCTATTGTCATGCTTCATACCATCAGCGCCTCCTACTCTGAGGATGAGGAGGTTGTCAGCCATGTCAGCCAAGCTGAGGAAAGCTTTACTGTCAGCCAAAGCGAGGATGGCGTGTCTCAAGGATCAGTCGTACACAAGGAACCTGTCTCCTAAGTTGTGGACAGTTTGGACTCAGACTCAGAGGCTGGCCAATGCCCTTCACAGAGCACTCGCAGGCAACAACGAGAACACCTGAGACAGCACGTTTGCATGCCAAACAGCTGTGTTAGAGGGGACAAGGCTCACCCAGCCCTACTTTAGCTCATCCAAATCCAGCAAACGCTGTTGCAGACAACGGATCTTTTCTTGCAACCTCAGCTCCTGTACATTCTGTGTTCCTGAACCTCTGACTGGTTTATGACTACAAAGACCCTCTGGAAACTCTGACCTCGGCATCCTGAGCACACATTAATGCTTTCTCCTCTGAGAACTCTAAAACTGGATCCAGCTGCTTGCTGCCGTTTCCCAGGCACGTGTGTGTGTGTGTTCAGTTACTGAACGCTGCTGTCTTGGGACACAACAGTTCTATTCGAAGACTAACACATGCGAAGTGAAAGCTTTTGTGCCTTCATTTGAAGCTTTATCACATTCCCCAGTGGCATTGGGGCAGCAGCCCAGCCACCTCCAGAGCACATTTGGAGTGGACCTGGAGGTGTGCCTGGTGGCAGCAGGGACTGACAAACATTTGAAGATAATCCAAAACCTGGCACACTCCAAGTGGCTCCACTTGCATGAATGTGGATTTCCATCCCATTTATTTTGATGCAAAGCAAAAAAATAGTCATTTCCCTACTAGGAAAATGGCACCTTATGCCCACAGATCTTCATGTTCAGATTTTTAAAAGCAAGTGTCTGTGCAACACATTGCCCCTAGGCCTCATCTACACCATTAGGTTTTAAAGATTATTATCTCAAAGGGCTACTTGTTACTAATGCTGCTCAAAAACAGTCAAGCCAGCCTCGCGACACATGAGTTATGAATGTTGCTGACAACTCCTGGGAAAGTTTCTGTGATCGAAGGCTTGCCTGATTCCAATGATAAATGTTTGCAGCAAACAGCAAGACTCCATTAGGCTGGCCAGCTTGAAGCTACTTTGGTGGCTTCAGGCTGAGGAGGGAACAGCCCATGTCAACAGACCAAAATTGTTCCAGAGTTGTCACTGTCTTACAGAGGAATTATGGTTCCAGGAAGGAATTAGGCGTTATTGATCTCCAGGAGATAAAAGGCAGCAAAGGAGTATTTTTGAATTTTCCGGACCAGCCCTACATTGTCTTCAGAGCTCAAAGTTTGCACACACCAGAGCACCTTGATCTGACTCCTGGCAGAGGGACCCTGAGCCAGTTTGGTCCAGAGTTAAGGAGCTGGACTCTTATCTGGGAATACCAGGTTTGATTCCACCCTCCCTCATGAAGCCAGCCGGGAGACCTTGGGCTAGTCATACTCTCCTGAGCTCTCACAGTCCCACCTACCTCACAGGGTGTCTGTTGTGGGGAGAAGAATAGAAAAGCTTTGTCAGCCACTTTGAGTCCCCTTAAATGGTTGAGAAAAGTGGGGTAGAAAAGCCAACTCTTCTTATCTACACACGCTTGAGTTCACCTGTTTCTCCCTAGCATTCAGCAGCAAGCCTGCACTGAAGCTTCACACAGACTCCTGCCAGGGGGAAACAGGTAATGGTGGGACATGGGCATAGGGGGGGATGGCAAAAAGATGAAAACTCGTGCCATCGATAACAATGACCTAATGTACGTTTACAAATCTGGGCCCCCACAAAGAAAAAAGGGCCAAATTCATGCTCTCTTGCTTGGAATCATCTCAGAAGGCCGTCCCAGGCTGGTTAAGAGGAGGAACAGTTCAGTCCATTTGAGTTTAAACATCCCATTCATGAGTGAATAGAGGTGTTAAGTAAGTAAGCAGGCCCGTTTATGATGAAATTCCTTGAATTACAGGGATGATCTGATGATCTTTAACCAACACTCAGGCAAGTAGGAAGATACCCAGCTGCTCAACAAACAGGGATGGCTACTGTACTACAGCCTCTCTCTCTCTCTCTCTCTCTCTCACACACACACACACAGAGAGAGAGAGAGAGAGAGAACCAAGGGCAAAGAGTACCTGCAAGTCAATCATATGCAAAGACTATAGAACATTCACTGCCAACATTCACTGGGGGCCTGGTCACACCCGAGTTGTAGAATGAGCTAAGTCATCCTGCAGGACATGTGATTCAGATGATTTTAAGCTAATATGAATTGCAAGCTAGACTACAGACCTTAGTGCAACCTAAAATGCAGTCCTCTTTATACAGGATGGACAGGACTGAGGCTGCCCTGGAATTACAGTCTGGCTTCCACTTCCTCATGTGTGGGTAGTGGGATGGCCTAAAGGAGGCTGAAGTGTGCTGGGGTGGGTGGTGCCCAGTATTTCCTTTGGCCAGTCAGCATGTGCAGAGTTTGTAAGGCACCTCCCTGTTGGCCAATTGGCACACACGGAGTTTGTGAGGCACCTCTCTAGCGTTTTTACAGAAATTTATTTTGATTATTTAAAAAAAATGCAATGAGAAGCAAATAAAAAAGGAAGGGAGTGTGTGGAGTTCGGAGAGCAGGCTTAAAAAAGAACTGCAAACACACATCCTTAGGTCCCTTGAGTGACATGAATGGCATCCTATTGGAAATGCCTCCCTTGAGTGACATAAACAGCATCCAATAGGAAATGAGATAGATGTGATCTAGCAAAAGGGGTGGGAAGCCAAGGGCTCCGTGGAGGAATGCCAGGCCAAACTCTGTACAGATGTGTGACCAACGCAGCCAAAGGATGGGTCAGCTTCTATCAATCCACATCTGACCAGCACTGGTATGAATTCAATTCGGATTCATTACTAGGCCAACCTGATTGGGACTCGTTTGATCAGGACCCGGGTCATGACCAACTCCTGGCTGACTGCATGAGCACCTCCATGGGGCCACTCTTGGCAGAAATATAAAAGTGGTTAAGCATTGCCTACTTCCAGTGAGAGGCTGTAGACTGAACCGGCAACGGTCTGCAGCTATAGCCACACACCATCTAGCCGAGTTGCAAAAAATAAGCAAATGGAAAACCCCACTGAGAGAGCTCCAGCAACCAGCATGCCAGCCCTGAGCCACAGATATTCACCTCCACAGTGGTGGAACCTTTCCTGTCCAATACCCAAAAGATCCTGGAAGGGAGTTAAGGAGAAACAAACTGTCAACAGTGGAGACACTTTGAGGCTTGAAAAGTTGGTTCTGCAATCTCTCGTTAAATAGCTTGCATGGCAACACTTGGATTAGCAATTATGTTTAGTCAGAAGAAGCCCCATTATACTGATTAAACTTATTAAGGTGGTAATTTTTTCCTTTGGCCAAGAGGCACCTGAGGTAATCGATGGAACGGGAGATAGGGCTCCTGTGTTTTTACTGTTTGAACAGGACAGGTGTCCCCTGCATGACAGGGCATATCTGCTGAAACTCTCACTTCTATGCAACTATTAAAGGTGCAGAAGCTCTCTCCTCCGTTCCATCTGCTCACCCTAATGGAGAAAAAGGGAACAAAGAAACTGAGATGGTGGTTGTATTACGGAAGAGATTCATGGAGGACAGGTGTATCCATGGCTACCAGAATGGATGCCTAGGTACTGCCTCCAAGTTGGAGAGACAAGCAGCATCCCTCTCAAGGTCATCTGTCTTTTGTTTGAGATGCCCAGAAGCAATTAGTGAACCACTGTGTGAGACAGGATGCTGGGCTAAGTATGCTGTGGCCTGATTCAACAGGGCTCCTCTTACATTGTTCCTCCATGTAGTTGTCCATAAGAATCTATCAATGGCTACTAAAATGTGGGCCTTGGTACTGACCTCCAGGCTGGAGAGACAGACAGGATGCCTCTCAAGAGCATTTGCAGGGAGTCGAGCAGAAGCGAAGGTTTTGCTTTGAACACCTGCTTGAGATGCCCAGAAACAACTGAGGAGCCACTCCGTGGACTAGATGGGCCACGGTCTGACCTAGGATGACTCCGTTTATGTTTTTGCATTTTTTAGAAAAAGAAGGGAAGAATCAATTACAATCAGTCCATGACTAAAATTGTCTTCAATATCAGGAAAATGACACAATTCATAACAACCTGTCCAGTGACCAGGTTCGGGGTATGTGCTACTGCACAGGCCAAAGGCAGGCATAATGAAACAAAACAATAGCACTAAGTATGTATTGTAGGTATGTATGTTTGTAGGTATAAGGTATGCATGTGTGTGTGTGTATATGTTTGTGTTTTTGTATCTTTATCCCACCCTGTATCCAAGGATATCAGGGTGGGTCCCCATAGTAATATTAATAAAATAAGGTTTGATAACGTTCTGATCTAGCTATAATTTATTCAATTATTTTTGTTAGACAGTTGGAGTGTTATTACATTTGATTTATTTGTTTGAAAATAATAATTAAATTTAAATTAAAAAACAAAAAGTATGCAATATAAAACTAAATATTTTAAAATACTCTGTGTAGACTATTTCTGACAACTGATAATCTTAAATAACAAGGCTGACTATTTCTACAGTGTGTTATCCACCAACATTCAATATCAGGGGCAGATTATAATAATAGATTGGCAAAGACAGCCTCCTTACACAGCAGGGTGTGTTGATCTTCCACCAGCCAGATGTGTTTTGCTTTTAGTATCACGGAGTGCAATCACATTCATAGTCTTACCAAATGGAAGCATAGAGCAATCGTAACAATTTCTCAATGTATTACCAAATGGGAGCATAAAACAGAACAATAGTAACAATTTCTCAATTTCTATATCCCAAAGGAACAGAGGACGCATCATGGGGTGTCCCCATGCGTTTTCGATTTGGTCCGGTTTCCACGGACCAAATCCCCCCAAACCGTGCCAGACCAGGACCAAATTTGGTACCCAAAAAAACAAGTATGAGAATGGTTTGGGGTCCCAGCACACATTGGTTAGCGAGCCGAGACTGTGCATGGGGACGGTCCTGGGCTATTCGGGGAGGAGATTGACGCTCACGTCATTTGTAGATGGAGCGTGCTTGCTGTTCCTGCTCTGTGCATTGGAGATCGCAGCCGCTGACATTTTTTGGGAGTGGAAAAATCCCGATCGCCAAGGCAGGCAGGATAATGGCTTAATTTTCTCCCTTTTAAACTTGGTGGGTGTTCTCACGGTTCCTGGTGGAGCAGAGGTGCGCAAAACTGCTCAAGTGCCTAACTGCCGCTAAACCTTCTAGTGGCTTTCAGTCTTTTAAAATTATTTATATATTTATTAGTAGTAGTAAGCTTTATTTTAACTTTCTTCCCGTGCCGCCCAGCCCAGTCCTGGCTTTCTGTGCCGCTAAGGTGATACTATGTTGCCACCTAGTGGCAAAGGGGATGCAAATAATGACTACAGGGTAAAAAAGAGAACAGTGCTTTTGAGTTAAATTGAACCTTTTCCTTTGTACTAGGTCAACTCCACAGACACTGCCCAAACATCACGCTAGCAGGTGATATTCCAGAGAACCCTCCCTCCAGAATACTCACTTGTTGGTTGGACAGTGCAGGGCTGGTGCTGTGGTATATCCAGGTATTCCAACAGCACAAAATACCCAGAAATGCACAATTTCCACCACTGTGCATGAGCGGCCATCGTCTTTGCCCTGTGTATCTTCATGGTGGCAATGGCCAGGATGGTAGCTCTCTCTATAAGGTTAGTGCTATTTTCCAGAAAGCCACCATCACAGTTGGGATTTCCCAAATTAGGCTATAGTGGGTTTTCACCCTGTTGTAGAGGGGCTATGTAGAGGTTGCCACAGATAAATAAGAACATAAGAGGAGCCCTGCTGGATCAGCCACAGCCCATCTAGTCCAGCATCACGCATCTAGTCCAGACCAATTGCTTTTGGGCATCTCAAGCAGATGATGGGGACAAAACTGCTTCCGGGTATAGGGTAGAATAAAAATGTAAATTAAACAAACAATCTTTACCTGCTTTCAAATCCCAGCAAATGGCCTTTGGAGGCATCTTGCCCGTCTCCCCAGCCTGCAGATGTACCTGGGCATCCTGGGATGTACTTGTGCAATCTCACTATAGCCCAGACCTTATTATGCTATATGCCCGGTCTGGACAGAGTCCCAATTTAAAGGTGCGTTCAGATGGCAGAAGGCAATTCTGGGGGTCCTACCTCCATCTGCTTGCATTATTGTTCCTATTGCAAGTACCTGAAGGCAGCCAACTTCTCTTTGGTTTCTTCCTGTGCTTATCTGGCATCTAGGTATTTGCAAGGAGCCATCAGAGGGGGGTAAGCCATGACTATTATGGGAAACGCACCACTGTTGCCCGATTTTCTGTAACAGTGATGTTTTGGAATATCTTGGGATTGTAATGGGAACACCATGGGTCGCATTCCTCCTGCATGTATTCAACATGTATCTTTAAGAACGCAACGTGTACAAACCTGCACACTGAATGAATAGATCCAAAATTAAAAATTCAAATTAACTTTAAATTCAAATTTAAGCACATTCGATTTGAATTCTAATGTGCTTAAATTTCAAATGCATTTGAATATCCGTGCACTTCCCTGCTGTACATGTAGAGCTGGCCCCAGGAGGTACAGCCTTTTGAGGACCAGTGTGCCATGTGAACATAGCATTCCCCTTGGGCAGCTGTTGTAGACTAGCAGCTTAGTACAGAAGCTGCTTAACTGTTTTCCTTCATGTTCATGTTTCAACCACTCTAGTCTTCTCAGAGCCGGACTTCATAATTCAAATGGCCTATTTCTATTTCCTGCTTCTATTTCGCAAGCCTCTACGCTGCCTTTTAGGTCATAGCTCTCCCAAGGCAACTCACAGGAAAAGGACAAAGCAGTTTTCCTATAAAATACAATTAAATTTCAAACCACAGTTAAAGCACGTTTAAAAACTAGCAGCAGACTCATGTAAAATTAATTTAAATGGGACAGCCAGCAAGAGATTCTGTTTATTTAAAACATTAATAAAACATTTAAATATGTTTATTAAAAAACCCTTCACTTCATCTTTTTTCCTCCTCTCACACACAGCTTTATAGATTAAGAGTGAGATCAGACACAGTTAAAGGGTCACTCCCAGGGCAAATTTGAGGCTCAATGGACAGATATGAAGTACCAAAAATCGACTTAGCACATCCCAAAGCCTTTGAATATGCATCCCTTTTCCAAATGAAAATAATTACTCTGAGGGCATCTCACTTTCGGGGGGGGGGGCAGATTGGGTGGGAAGCTACAAAGACTCCTGAAGCTAATCCCAACCTGGAAACCAATCCCGGCCACAGAAACCCAGCAAAACACTGGCCAATCAGTTGCGGTCACAGAAGGCAAAGGTGAAGGAAGAGAGAATTGAAGAAGAAGAAGAAGAAGAAGAAGAAGAAGAAGAAGAAGAAGA
>MTQE01001424.1:10612745-10644418 GCA_014337955.1 Aspidoscelis marmoratus
TTCCCCCCCCCCCCGCCACTCTTGAGCTATTACCATTTGTGTGATGGTCATAATAATGGTTATAAATTCTTTACATACTAAATCTTGATTTGCTCCGTAATGTTAAACAGTTAGATCACCATTTATCCTGAGCACTCCATTCAGTGCTATTTCAGCTCGCCTCCAGAATTTTCTCACTGACTTTGGCACCAGGAAGGACTTACAATTTTTCTTGCCTCTCCCTTTAGGTATAAAATGCTCACACTGGCCTGTGGGGGGCCCAGAACACAGGATCATAGCCAACCCCATACAGCAGTTTGTTGGGTCAGCTGGAGAAGTAAGCAGAAACCATGAGCATCTGTTTCATCACTACAAGGAGAAATTCAGAAAGTCCTATAAGACTGAGAAGGAGATGGAATTCAGGAAACACAATTTCATCCACAACATGAGGTATGAGAGAAATTATTACATGTTTTTATTCCATGTGTGTCTGACTGGTCTTCAAGAAGCAGATCATTTCAGTAGCCCTCCATGAATCCTCTTTTCTTCCAGATACATCCATTCCAAGAACCGGGCCAACCTTTCCTATAAGCTGGCTGTGAACCATTTGGCTGACCACAGCCCAGAAGAGTTGGAAGTGATGAGGGGAAGGCTAAGGACTGGGCAGCCCAATGGAGGGTGGCATTTTCCATCAGATGTCTATAATGATCTTAACTTGCCAGAGAACCTAGACTGGAGACTTTATGGTAATTATGAGGACCATGGTTTCTTCTGACTTCCAAGCGAAATTTTGTCTTGAACATGAATTGCAAATCAAGCCTTCATTTTTGGCATCGAGCATTTTAATCTAAATAGGGGGCAACATCTCAAAAGCCAAGATTTTGATTTCTGACTTAAAGACATCCACTTAAGGCAGCCTTCTCTAAACTCGAGGGTTCTAGATGTTTTGAACAAATCCTGAGGCATCTTGAAGTGATCAGGTGAGGGAAAGGGGTTTAATTTCACACAAATGGCTGTTTACAGTTTTATAAATCAAGACACTGTAGGGAAGAACTCTCGTTGTGGTGATACTATTGAGATCTATACATCTATAATCCTAGCCCATTTATCTCTGTGTGTCCCTATCCAATGAAGGTGCTGTGACTCCAGTCAAAGACCAGGCTGTGTGTGGTTCCTGTTGGAGCTTTGCAGCAACTGGAGCAATGGAAGGTGCCCTCTTCCTCAAGGTGAGAGTACAGTTAATTAACAAGTTCTTGTACCACAAGCCACGTCTTCAACTATAGCTTGTTATTAGAGCAATTCTTGACAAATACATAACAGTGTTCTCATGTTCAGGATTTTTATAGGACTAAAGGTTTGGTTTGATAGACCATGCAGTTGACAACTGATTCTCAGGGACAAGAAGCAACTAGGCCCATTTGGATACAAATGTGGTTTTATTTAAAGAGTAGGAAGCCCCCATAAAATCACTTGGCTTCTATTTAGCTTTGCAATGATGTCAAAAATGGGGAGAATTTAACTCAGTGGTAGCAGCAACACAGAATGAGAGGCAGCCAGAGTAAATCAAATAGAGATAAATGGCAACATGTATCAAGTGGAGAAGTTTTAACTGTAACTCTACAAGAAACAGAAATAGGCTCAGAACAAAAACTACCAGCTTTGGTATTTCATACAAGGCAGGGGAAATAGAGCAAAGAAGCTAGGAAGACAAAGAGGATTTTCTGTCTGATCAACACTAAGGATGTGCATAAACTATTTTTGGCATTTGATTTGAAACAAATTGAATGTTTGAAAATCCATATTCGTACGAACAGATCACCTTCGAATGTGGTAAAATTCTATTCGATACAAATCTATTCATACGTATTCGTACGAACATTCAATACATATCTGATATGAACGAATACGCATCTGATATGAACAAATACATATCTGATACGAATAGATACATATCTGATACAAATACTTTTCTGATATGAACAAATATGTATGATACAAATAGATACATATCTGATATGAACAGATACGTATCCGATACATTTCCCCAGTTCAGCGAATGTCCAAACTATTTGTACAAATGTCTGGAAACATTCGTATTCATTTGAATGTTAGCGTACAAATATCGTAATGTTCAATTTGTGTATGAATGTCCGAATTCGGGTGAATTCAGCCAAGTTTTCAATGTTACAAATATGCATGCCCATCCCTAATCAACACCAGCTGCTAGATAAGGGGAGGCAGATTACAGGGCAAGAAGTTATGTGTCTGAGTGAACATCTGTTTTGCAGCTCGGGAGAAGTAGTTTCAAAGGTCAAAGTGCTTCCATCCAAAGAACTATTTCTCCTCTGATTTGTTGGTTCAAGTCTCCATCAGTTGCTGCCCTCAACACCAATGTCAACTGTTCCTCACATTGCCACATCAGTTGAGCCCTCCAAAAGAATAGGGGCAACCCAGCCAAGCCACACACACCGCTTGTTTTCAATGGAAGTTGAGTTGTAAGCCAAGAGAAGCTAAACTTGGTAAAAGTTCCTGGTGCTCCAGAGGAATTAATTCAAGGCATAGCTGTAGCTGAGAGGGCCCTTTCTCTGGTGGCTTTGCATAAGCATTTGAAACAGCCTTCCTGTTGAGGTACATGAGGCACTAACTTTTTATAGGCCTTTGATGTTGAAGCTCCCTCCTAAGCGTTAGGTGGGTGCATTCTGTGCTTTAACTACAGTATATATTTGTTTTCATTGCTTTTAATGGAAATATTACCTGCTCCAAGATCGTTGCATTCGGGCTAGGGAACTATAGCACCATGATGGGTGACCTATGATGGGATTGCCACAAGTGTCTGTGACAACCCCACCACAGCTGACTGTAGTCCCCCTAAAACACACAATAGGGAAAACAATAGGCTATGTTGCTAGCGGGTTTCCCCCAAATAGCACTATTACTTACCTTGTGAAGGGAGCCATCATCAATGCTCACATGTGTGGGAGCCAAAAAACTGGATGTGCACATCACTAAAAACTGCAAAGACAGCACTGCCTACCCCCATCCCAGCCCCAATGTTTCCCACATGTGATAATACCAGAGGAGCAATCCTCCAGATTATTGCTTGCTAACAGAATATTTAGAACGAGCCTGAGTTGAAAGATTACAGTAATGATGACAGGAATTTCTTTTCCATATATGTCCTTTTCTCCATGCAGACTGGAGTGCTCACTCCACTATCTCAGCAAATTTTAATCGATTGCTCCTGGGGATTTGGAAACCATGCTTGTGATGGTGGTGAGGAGCAGCAAGCATTTAGGTGGATTATGAAGCATGGTGGAATCGCCACCACGGAATCCTATGGTCCATACCTGGGTCAGGTGAGAGCAGAATTTCTCTAGAAGAAATATAACAGTCCCTGGGGAAAATAGCACATGCTCTGAAGCTATTGAGAGAGGCGTTTACCAGTGACCATTAAAATGGATGCACAGATACTGCCTCCAGGTTGGAGAGACAGGCAGGATGCCTCTAAAAGCCATTTGCAGGATGTTGAGAGCAGGTGAAGGTCTGTCTTCTGCCTGAGGTGCCCAGAAGCAATTGGTGGGTCACTGTGTGGGACAAGATGCTGGATTAGATCAGGCAGGGTTCCTCTTAGGTTCTTATAAAGCCCCATGCAAATTTGACTGCCACTGGTGGGCCATGGCGAGAGGCAATGTCAGGTTTCCATTAATATCTGGAATTCCCTCTCACTGTCCATAGAATCTCTGGGGCAATCTGCCGCTAACTTCAAAGATCATACGAAGCCATTGACAGCGGCATTGCTCTCACAAGGGTTTCTCTTCGGAGCCTGTGCTAATCTCCGAAGGCAACTTTGGAGGAACTTTGGAGCTGGCTTCGGAAGGACTTTGAAGTCTGGAGTTTGGGGCACATACCCCCATGGATGCCTCCCCACCTGAACCTCTCTCTAGACCCCATTGCCCAATTGTATAATCCAGATTTGATGGCTGAAGACCCCATTGGTTCAAGTCTTCATCAATGGGGTCTACACGAAATCTGGATTATAGGTCCTGAAGGACCCATATGATCTGGATTTCCATACCTGTGGTGGAAAGAGATGTGTCTCTAATGGGGTCTGTAGTGGAAATGAGGTCATCCTGCTCTGAGCCAAATGGATCCCTAATGGGTGGTTCAATGGGTACTTAGTGCTAGTGCAAAAATACCCATAGATAGTTGTGTTCTTAAGGTGGCCCTTCTGTGTTGCTGTTATACTATAAGGCCATATAGCTTTGTATGCTATTAGCTTGCATTTGGAAAGGAGTGACACCCTTGAGTGAGCTGTCTTGCACTGAAACATTACTCTACTTTTCCGTCACCAGAATGGTTACTGTCACTATAACCAGTCCACACTGATAGCAAAGATCTCTGGCTATGTCAATGTGGCCTCTGGAAATGCCACTGCCCTGAAGGCTGCTCTCTATAAGCATGGCCCTGTGGCTGTGAATATTGATGCCTCCCACAAGTCCTTTGCTTTCTACGCTAACGGAATCTACTATGAGCCAAACTGTGGTGAGTGACTCTTCTCCTTTGTTCAGAGATCCCCATGGGTGGAAAACTATTGGGATAGCTGCAAAAGACAACAGTGATGCGCACAAATGTTCTAAACATTTGAAATTTGATCGAATCGATCAAATGTGGGCATTCAAATTTAGAATAGAATGTCTTCACATTCAAATTTAAACATTCGGACGAATTTTGAATGTTCCGAAACATTTGTTCAAATGATTCAAAACATTCGAAAGTACAAATACGTATGTATTACATGCATATCTATACGAATCTCATAGCTAACGAAATGCGTGCAGATACGTATAACACATACGAATGTTGTTGACATTCGTATCTCCAGATTTGAATCTAACATTCAAACAAATAGATTTGAATGTATTTGATTTGAATCAGATTTTGCTGTATTTGGATTCTAAACATTCAAATCGAATTGAATGTTTGGATATTCGATTCGACTCAAATTCTGCATAGTCCCAGGAGTATCAATGTGTACGAATATTCATAACATTTGTTATTCAGATGAATTCGGACATTCGTACACAAATTAAGGCCGCATCTACATGCAAAGAAAAATCTGTTTAAAAGCTTCTTTTGCCTCGGAGCGCCTCCATGCAGAGATTTACTCCGGGCTTCCAGAGCCAAAAAGGAGGAAAGTCCGCAGCAGAACCCCCCCCCTTTAAACAAGGCTACTTCTGCGCTTTTTGGAAGCCCTGGGTTTTCCTGGGAGCATGGAGATGTTTTCTCCACATCTTCTCCCATATTCCACTGAAATTTTAGGCATTTTTGATCCCTGCAAAAGAATTGGCTGTCAGAATCAGCTGTCTGCATTCAGCTCTTTCAGCGGGCAAGCAGAGCTGCAAACTGTCACATTGTTTCACTTCGGAGGGAGAGAGAGATTTTGTGTTTGCTAACAGGGAAAGGTGATACTAATTATCATTATCATTACCAGGGAGATTGTTTCTCAGCAAGCAAATCTCTCCCTCCCCCTCCTAACAATGCAGCCTCCGAAGTGAAACTAACTTCGCAGGTCTGGTTCTGTGCTAATCAGCAGGCAGCTGAATTTGACAGCTGAAGGGAACCTGCTTTCAGTTCTGCTTGTAACTACGTTGCAAGCATTAGTTATGCAGAGAGTGAGCTGCTTTCAGATATGCTTGTAACTGCTTTTAACTCTTGGCAGCCAAATAAAGGGGTGATCTCTGTTGTATTCTGGAGGTTCAATTGAGGTTTTTGCCTGTCATCGCTGCAGCGGGCGGGGGGTGCGGGAGGGGAGAAAAAGATGCGGGCTCACAAAAAGCGGTTTGCATGGAGACAGGAAAGTACGTTTTAAATCCATGTTGCCCCAAACCACATGGGGATGCTTTATTTCGAATTACAACCCGCGTTTTTAAAATCCGACAAAAGAGAGAAGCAAAAAGAGACCATGGAGGCACACCCTAAATGTTATGACATTCGTACAATAACATTCGTACAAATAGTTCGGACATTTGTTAAACTGGGGATACGCATTGGATGTGTACATGAATGGATACATATCCAATACTAACAGATACATATCCGATGCGAATGGATATGTATCCAATACAAATGGATACGTATCCAATACCAATACTGGATGTTTGTATGAATTTACACGAATACATTCGTAGCAAATAGAATCCTACCACATTCAAAGGGGATCTATTCGAATGAATACAAATTTTGTAACATTCGATTCATTACGAATCGTATGCCAAAAAAGGCATTCATGCGCATCCCTGCCCAGGAGAGCTGGCCTAACTCAATGGCTCCAGAAGCAAGCCTCATGCAAAGCATATCTGCTGAAATTCCTTGCTCTGCATGACTAGAGGTCCTGAAAACTTGTTGTTGACATCCATCCATCCATCCCAAAATAATTCCCCTCCCCCCACAATGCAGAAAGAAAAGCAATAGTTAGTAGAAGTCCGCAGTTCTGATAGCTAATAGCACAGCAGCTTGAGCTCTGGTAACAAAAATCCCTTTAAGAGTGTAGAAGACCAGGATCCATACCAATTCTGACCATCCAGGAATGTGCTTCCACATCAGAACCTGTCCTCAGGAAGTGGCTCTGCTCCAATTCACATGTTCTACTGTGGTGAACAAGACATTTTCCTCACATTAAAAATGGCCGTTATACTGTTACACTGACAGGCAGCAGTTCCCTTGTGGCAGGAGAAATGCTGTGTTGCCTGTAAAAGTCCCACAGGACTAAGTTTAATTTCATTTCCTGTGGAACTGTTTTCTCTGATCTTTCAGGCCTTGGAGAAATGGCGGTTCCAGAATAAGTAGCTGTCAGAACCTGATACTTCATCCCCCTAATTATTACTGGAAGAAACCTAAAAGTGGCTGCAGCAATTGCTGAATTGCTTATTACAAGGAAGTCATGGAGGGGTGGGATTGGTTGTAGGTCAGTCATGGAGCAACTTCTCCAAAAGCAAGGAAATGCCATCTTCCCCATGTAAACCACTCCTGTGACAAAAACGTGCATGGATTGTTGACCTGGGTTCTGTGGTATTAAATAACAACAATGGAGTAATATAATCAGCTGAGCTCGTCATGTCTTTTCTTCTAGGAAACAAGAGCATGGAGCTGGACCACGCAGTCCTAGCAGTAGGCTATGGAGACCTCCAGGGGGAAAGCTACTGGCTCATCAAGAACTCCTGGTCCACATACTGGGGCAATGATGGCTACATCCTCATGTCTATGAAGAACAATAACTGTGGGGTGACAACCTCTGCCACCTACCCAATCTTGGCCCAACAGTAACCATTGTCTAGAAAGAGCATAACAGTTAATATGCCATAGGCCTTATTTCTTTAAGGGGCCTCTCCAGAACCACCAAATCCTCAAGCACCTTGCATTTAGCAATCTTTTATGAGGCAGCTTTTTGAAATATTCTTGCTACCAACATCTCACTAGACGTCAAGAAGCAAAGGTTGCCTGCAAGATGTGGTTGGACATAGATGGTGTCTCCAATGTGCCACAAAGACACCTTACGTGACACCCGATTCCATTTACTTCCAATGGATACCAGCTACCCCAAGCGCCAAATGAAAATGCCTTTACTGCACAATAGAGGCACAGCCTTAAACTCACATCAACTCACCACTTAACTTACCCCTTTCCCTTCCTTGATGTTGGTTCCAAAGTGCAATGGACTCATACTGCTTTGACGGGAGGGAAAACACCAGGCAAATCAACATGGTGGTGTGCTGCCGTGGTCCATCCCTGCTCATCAACTAGGGCAAATCAACAGAGATAATCTAGAGACTACAGATTAACTATGCACCTCTGGAGTAAATTAAGTGTACAGATTAACAGTATTCTATTTATTTATTCTGCAAAGGGTTATCCCTGTTACTTTCTCGCAGCAAAAGCAACCAGCCTTGTATTTTCTCAGTGCAGTTCTTTCCGCTTAGGACCTAGAATCTCACTAACGCTTTGTGATGCTGCACTAAATGAAGTTGCCAAGGCCGCTTTGTAAGTGTTTTCTAAAATACGTTCTCATTCCCTGTTTGGCAAAGAAAAGGAAGGGGGAAAAAACAGATAAAAACTCACAAGTGTTTGTGATCAGAATAAATTAAATGCTACAAAATGTTACATATGAATGTCCTCATTTATGTTACAGAAGAGTCCCAGGTATGACTTTCAAGGAGAACTGTAATGCTGGAACACTCTTGTTGCCTTTCCTATGAACTTCTACACTGGTAAAGGAAAAAGAAGTACAAAGGGAAGCCAGATCAATGGTGTAGCGATGGTTCAGACACTTACATGCTGCTCCAAGGGCCTTTTTCCACTAGGGCTTAGAACCCTTCTAAGACCCTGATTGGTACCAACTGGGAAGGCCCTGTCCCCACCTGGACCCTATTGAAGACCCCATCTGCAAGCCCTGTCCACACAAGGGCAAGGAAAATCCGGATTCAGTGGGTCCTTCAAGCCCTTAAATATGAATTTTCTGAGGACATGATTGAAGGTGTCTTCAAGATCCGGATCTCCAGGAGGACCCTATCTCAAAGATCCAGATCTTTGACTGCACATGGGTAAAGCGGGCAAGACACTATTCTTACTTATTTTGAGTCAGGTCACAGACACCTGTATTTTTAACCATTTAACCAGGCTTAGAAAAGTTCCTCTTTTGGGTAACAGCTCCCTTGGACCTTACCAGCAGAGGCCACAGTCCATGTAATCCAGCATTCTGTCTCAGACAGTGGCCCACCAGTTGCTTCTGGGAATTCTCAACCCCACCCCCTTAGGTCCTTGCAAATCTCAGTAAGTACCTAGGCACCCATCCCAGAAGCCGCTTGCCCTCCAGGAATTTGTCTAATCCTTTCTTAAAGCTATCCAGGTTGGTTGCTTTCTCCACTTGTCCTGGAGAAGAATTAAATTAAATTCCATAGATCGAAGACCCTCTGGGTGAGAAAACATTTCCCCTTGTCAATCCTAACTCTCCTGCCCATCAGTTTCACAGAGTGCTCCCTCGTTCTAGTACTGGGTGATATAGAAAAGAATTATTTCAGTAGTCAACATGACATCTCTGGGAAATCCAAAAGGCTCAAAGTACCACTGAAGCTGATGGTCATGGATAACTGGATGTCTTTCTAGAGACCTATTCGCTCTTAGGCCTCTGGTAGAGCGGTCTTGAGTACATACCAGAGGCGCGAATAGGCCTCAGATGAACTTCTACCTGCTTCCTATTTTGCCCAGCAAGGTGGCTATACCTTATTGTTCCTCTGGGTTAAAGCTGAGGGAAACTCTTCTGCCCTGTTACTTCCTTTTGGCAGCTGCACAGGCCTCATACCTTGGGTTCCATACCAGCAATCTTGAAACACTCAATTAGCTTAGTCAGAAGATCAGGACTTTTCATGGGGGGAGGGAGCCCCAAAATAAAATTTCCTGTGGGAATTTTACTGATAAGAAAGTATTCCTTGAGTAAGTACTCTAAAGAGCATTGATAAGAGTTTTCTAAAAGGATTGAAGTGATGTGCACTTTGCCAAGATTTACATTTTTGTGTGTTGTCATGATAGACTGACCTAGAAAAACATTAGTACTGAACAATAGAGGATTTCAGAACTTCTTCAGTTTACTCAGTATTTAAGAGCTAAATTACCTTAGTCCAGCACACAAATGTAGCAGGAGAAGACCAAAAGGAAGACAAGATGGTGACTTGGATAAGTCTTCCCATTGCCTTGTTCACCTCCATGTTTGTGTCTTTAGAGAGGGCGTTAGCAGAGGATTTGGAAACAAGTGAGTATGAAATGGATGGAGGCAGGCATGGGCTTCCAGAGTTCTCAGATCTTTTCATTGGTGACATTTTCCCATCCCACTAGGTAATATCTTTAGTGCAAAGGCTCATTTGTACTTGGTACTGGGCAGTATAGAAGCCTGCTTTATGTTTTCGTCATAGTGTTTTGTTTTGATATCCTAACTAGGGATGTGCACGAATATTCGTAGGCATTTGAACTCCAACTGAATGTGCCGAATTTCAACATGCAAGCTCAAATCGAATGTCTTGAAATTCAAATGTAAATATTCGAATCAAATGTCAAATTTCAGATCTATTTGTTTGAATTATCCAGACATTTTTATGTGTACGGGTTCATACATGATGGGTACTTGAAGATCTGCATCCATATGCATTTGCACAGATCCGTACGGACAAAACAGGTTGCATTTGGGATAACTATGGGATGCATACGGACATGTACGGATGTGTACAGATGTGGGGAAGATGCCTACATGCACATACAAACGTTGTCATTATTCGTATGTGCAGATTCGAATAACATATTTGAATGAATAGATTCGAATTTGATAAATTCAAATCAAATCTTGTTAAATTCAAATTTAAAAGATTCAAATCGAATCGGACTTTTGGGTATTCAATTCGATTCAAATAGAATGTCAAAAAAAATTCATGGGCATCACTAGTCCTAACAATTCCTGTCTGTGAATGAAGGGTATGTTCTCCTCTGCTTAGGAGTTGGGTAACAACTATAATTTTAATCCTTTTTTGTTTTGTTTTGTTTTTGCTGCAGTAATTTCCTGTGTTAATTTTTTGTTTCTTTCAAGAGGTCTATAGATGAAGTCCAAGTCTATGTATTTGTTAACTGCTAGCTTGACTGAACCCAACTTCTAGAAATTTCCTTTCCTTCTTTGATTTGGCTTTTTCCACAGTTCCTCAGCTAAACTCATTGCTGCATTTGTCTGTGTGCAGTGCATTTCATCATTAGACAAGTAGGGTAATGTTTGTAAGTGAAAATACTCAGCTCTGGGAATTCTGACAATCCAGCTCACCAGCTCTGAGCTCCAGGACCTTTCAACTGAATTTTGCATGCTTCATCCTCTTAAGTAACTATTCCATTTTGTCTACACGCAACATGGATGCTGCCAGGTACAAGGTTTCTTTGTTTCTCTGTGGCTATTTGATATTTGCTCCCATCAAAAAATATTGAGAAGACACCACTTAGGGGGGAAAGGGCTGGTTCTTCCAGGATTATCAAGTTTTCCTTTACAATTTAATTCCAGAGGTTGGTTTTCAGGCAGGTTTGAACAGAACTGCAGTCTTACGTTGTCCCGAGCACCATTAGTTTTACCTGTTGCCCTCTGCACCCACAATGGGCACAAACGCTGCTCCTTCTGGCATTCAGCAGTTTATGGCAGGCCGGGCAAACACCCAAGAATGAGGAAGAAAGGGGAATCAAAAACTTCTCTTTGCACCTAGGCGAAGCGCAGTCAGAAAGCCAGATTTTCAGTGAGCAAGCAGCCCTCCAGGCAGCAAAGGAAAAAAGACCTCAACATCAAAGTGAGATCTGCCGAACAGGATATCAAGTGGTGCTTTGCTGTCCAGGTGCCAACTGCTGATCTACAAATGCCCTCAGCTCTCCCATATTTCTTTATCCTTCACAAAGGGACTTTGACTAGAAAGTCTTTCAAACAGGAGACAAATCAAGGATGTCCTTCAACTAAGCCTCCATTTTCTTTTTCCTTTTTTGGGGGGGGGGCAAAAGAGTGCAATTTCATAGGTAGGCTTCTCCTGCCACTGGGGCAGGGCGTGTCCCCCGATGGTAACATTGATGCCTTGACAATACCCCCTTACCACCTCAGGCTTGCCATACTACTTCATGTGTCCATGGATGAGGAACCTTGCCTCCATGTTCCCTAGTTGTTTTTACTGGATGTTTTTATTCAGAAGAATGGCAGTGCTGAGCTTCCTCCTACATAGGCTTGCACAGCAAGATTACCTGGCTCCTTGACAGCAGGTTGGTGGAAATGAATGTTGGCTCACCTGAGGAAGAACGAGGCAGGAATCAGAAAAGGTGACTTCCTTTCTATGCCTCATTTGCTGGGACAAAAAGAACAAAACTTTTTCCAAACACTGAGTGGTTAGGGAGCCGGACTCTTATCTGGGAATACTAGGTTTGATTCCACTCTCCTCCACAAAGCCAGTTGGGTGACTTTGGGCTAGTCACAGCTCTCTTCTGAGCTCCCACAGCCCCACCTACCTCACAGGGTGTCTGTTGAGGGGAGAATAGAAAGCTTTGTCAGCTGCTTTGAGTCTCCTTAAATAGATGAGAAAAGTGGGGTAGAAAGCCAAGTTGTCGTCTTCCCTCCCTATGCAAGCCAAAATTCACCTCTAAGCCAGAGGCATGCACTATAAAAGGTTATATGAACAATCTCTGGATATGCTGGGATGCGATGGGAGATTATAGTCAAAGACATCCAAAAGGCTTGGTAAAAGCTGCCTAGGAACTCCATCTTTCAAGCAATAAAGATGTTATTAGTTCATCTGCTTTGACATTTAATGCCTTTTAACTGGTATCCTGAAATGTGACTCATCCTGAGATGCTGAGAACATGCTGTTTTCACTTCCTTATAGTCCACAATGAAGGAAAGTCTTGCTCAAATCCCTGTGCGTGTGTTTTTATCTCTCTTCCAGAGCGGCAAAACTTGTCTGATTGTGGTCTAGACAAGAAATTCTTTTTCCAAGGCCAGCCTGGGACTCCGGGTATACCTGGCCTTCCAGGAGCAAATGGCCTACCTGGACCCAAGGGAGATCCTGGCCCTAGAGGGCCCCCTGGTAAGAAGATGCTATCAATATCCAAAAATTAAACTTTTCATTTGTTTATTCTAGTACTGATAGTAAAAAGAAAATAAAAATCTCCATAAAATGTGCCTGTGGAGACATGTAGCTGGTGGAAAATAAATTCATCCTGCAGCACAGAGCTAATGAAAGAGTGAAGTCAGCAGCAGAGAGTACCAAACAGGAAATTCCAAAAAGGAGTGCAGCTGTATGCAAGAGAAGAAATATTAGGGAATGACAGTATGCCTGGTTGGCTGCGTTCCCATTACAAGCTTATAACAGTTTTGAAACAGTTTCGATCCTAGCAGTCCCCACGTCTGGTTGACGTAACACGCTTCCCGCGTGTTAAATTGCCCAAAGCTTTGTAAATGTTAACACTCATTTCAACAGGTCTCGCTCCGGTTTGTGCACTTGAAACGCTTTACATTTCTTGCTGTGGGAACGGTACAGTTTTAGTGGGATGAGACTGCATGTTTAGGGTTTCCCTCCCACAATAGCTTGCTTCCAAAGATAGTGATTTTACTGTAAAAATCCACCCCCCGTAAGCAGCCATTACACTGTAGCAATCCACCCACTTCACACCTGATAACAATGTTGCAATTCTTCACAATTCTGGCTCTTTGAAAGTTCTGACCTTTAGAAAGGGAAAAGCGAGGAAAGCAGCTGAAGTTTCGGTGAGATGTGTGAATGTTTAAGCTGTGGCTGTGGAGGTGAGCAGGCGAAGGGTTTTTTTGTTGTCGCTGCTGCTGTGTGCCCTGGGCAATGGGGAGAGGTGGGGAAAGAATCGCTGGCTGCCCAGTGCCATTTTTCCTCCATCCAGTCATTCTATAAGCTTTTTTTGGCTGAAGATCAGAGGAAGTGAATGTGGGAATGAATGAAATCCATCTCCTCCCTTCAGGTGGAATGGACTGCAGTGCTAGTGAGTTCAGGAAGGCTGGACCCAAAGGTGATAAAGGAGACAAAGGTAAGAAACTGATTTTTGTCTTCTCATAGGGTGGTTAACATGTGGTGTCCCTTGCTTAGTGCTGCAGAATCACATCACCTTCAAGTCTCTCCTTCCAACTGGTCATGCTAATTGGAGCTGATGGGAGATAGAGTTGAGTAACACCTGGAAGCTATGTATGCCCCATCAGTGTAACTGGATTGGAACTGCATCTTGACAATGAGTGGGCTTCAACTCACATGTCTGAACCAGTCTGGGTTCTCCCTGGCTGCTCCTCATCTTGAAAAGAAACTGGCAATGAATGGGCATTTCTCTTCTTTTCATGACAGCAACTTCTGGGAGACATAACCATACTTAGACAGGGGCAGGCAAGTGTCAGAACTCCATTCAAGATCATGCTTCATTCTGAAGTGATTTGGAGAGTGGGAACCATAGTCACTTGGCTGCTGGGTTCAGATGCAGCACTTAAAAGCAGTGTAGATTTGCTTCAAATGGAGATGCAGAGAGGCATTAGCTTCTATGCTTTGAGGGAGCAATGTAATGCACACTCTTTGTTCAAATCAGCCATGATGGGAACCCACTGGGTGGCTTTGAGCTAGACATGGCCACATCAACACAGAAAATGTCTACCTTGGGGGCCCAACTGAATGACTCTTCTCCTTCCTGAATCCCAGTACCACTTTCCCTCAGGCTCATCTTTGTGTGGACTTCATTTTAACCAGAAGCTTTTCATTTGTTTCCAGGAGAAGCTTGTACTAAGGCCTGTCTCGATGTCAGCTACCCTCAGCCAGGTACGGTCCTTCCTCTTTCTCCTCCAACCAGTCTCCAGAACTTTGCAGAGCAGGCACTACTTTCACAGAACAGAGAATTTTAAAGAAATGCTATTTAAAAAACAATAATATAAAATTCTCAGGAAGCCATTAAGGGAACTGGTCTCATAATGGCTGCCACAGTGCACTGACAAAAACACCAAAGTTGGAATCAAAGGAGTCTTTTCATCCTGATGAAAAGCGCTGGGCTTCTGTACCTTCCCCAGAATTCCCTCTTTTGTGCATTAATCACACAGGAAGCCTGCCCTCCTTTTCATCAGGATGCCCTAGAAAGGTCTAGAAAAGTCTTTCCTGTAATCAATGTTGACAAGATTGTATTAGACTAGGCCCCAGCTACACACAATATTCCTGAGGCACTGTGAGACATAGAAAAGGCTTGCTCCATCTCAGGAATGATCACGTATCTAACTCCATTCTCCTGATCACGTATCTAACTCCATTCTCCTGTGCCTTTGCAAGGAGACACTTCAAACATTCTGCCTACAGTAACTCAAATTGACTAACCCAGTCCACATCCCTTTTCCTCTCCCAGAATCCCAGTGTGATCAGCGTCCCCTTTTGTCAGTTACCAGCTTTGTTCTTCTTTTGGAAGGAGAAGCACAGTTGTGCATTAGCATTTATTGCTGTACTTACCCTGTGGCTTTGTTTTACCGCCATCTTGTAGTTGTTCCCCCACCTGTCCTGGATTGGTAACTAGCTAATGGACAGGAAACAGAACATAGTCATAAGTGGTCAGTTCTCAGAGCAGAAAGAGGTTAGACGTTGGGTTCCCCCAAGGCTCAGTATTATTCATAAACAATCTAGAAGTAGAGATAAGTAGTAAGTTACCGAAGTTTGCTATGACACTAAATTGTTCAAGGTAGTAAAAAATTGGAAGTGAATGACCAATGTTCTGACTTAACATAAGGCAGTTTCATACATTCTCCATTCCATGGAGAAAATCCCACATTGATCCTTAGCACTGAGATGCTGGGAAACCTCTATCCATGAAAGCAGACATCACAAGGATAAGTTAGATGCTCAGTCATAGAACATCTGCCAGGAGAGGTGCTCAATACTCTTGTGTGAAGCAGAAAGATTAACTGCCTGATATAAAGTAGGTTTGTCCTTTCTAACTTTGTGCATGTAATACATTCAACAGCAATTCCAGGCTCCCAGCAATTTCCCCTTGATATTGAAGCAGGTGCTGGCTATGCCTCCCTCTTTAATGGTAGGTAGAGAGCACAAGCCAGCAGATTCTCCGCAAACTGACAGAGGTTCTTGTCTTTTGAGAAGGCTCAAGGGCCACGAACTGCAAAGAGCTTCTAGACCAGGGAGAGACACTTAGCGGGTGGTACATCGTCTTTACGACAACAAAAAAAGCACTGACTGTCTTCTGTGATATGGAAACTGATGGAGGAGGCTGGCTGGTGAGTCATTCCTATCTGTTTCAACACCTCATGACTCTGAAAGACTATTGGCCATCTCTCTCCAGGTGGCTGGCCTAGAAGGACAAAGTGGACAGCGCTCTACCACAACCAGCAGTGAATAATTTCCATCTGCTCACTTTCTTCTTCATAAACATTTCCCCTCAAGGTTGACTATAATATGTCCAGTTGAGCCCATTTTCATAGGGTTTTGTACACACTCCAGCATTATAGGTCCCTTCCAGACTAGCGGATAAAAATCTGCAGTTAGTATAAAAATCACAGCTTACCTGGCTGTGAAATCACAACATCTTGTTCCCGCTTGAAACGGAGATCCGCAGTTGCCTCCTCGGAGGCTGCAATCCTTCCATGGTGCATGTGATGAGGCACACGTCACATAGGATGGGGCAGCCAATGGGAGCTGAGCTCCAGGCTCACCTCTCATTATTTGTTTCTCGCCGCCCTCTTAAAATGGCGGGAAACTTCAAATTTAAATTATACTGCAGAGCGAGTGTTGATCTTTCCGCAGCAGGCATGTCTGTAGTACTGGTGGCATAATGCGCTGCTGCTACTAAGCATCAGGCATCTGGTGTGATGCCTACACACCAACTGCACATCGGAATGCACAGTATCCCCCAGTCTGGACACACCCATAGTGTTTTATTTGCCATTAATCGACTTTGGCTGTCTCCGGATAGCAGCTAGATATCCTGCTGGGAGGATAAGACAATCACTGTCTTGGCACATTTTAACTAACCCAGGTAGAACATTAAAAAACAGCATAAACCCAAAAGAGAGGGAAATGATCTCACTCATAACTAAAGGCTAAGGTATAGAAGCACATCTCTGCTAACTACCTAATGGTGTGAAGTGACAGAACTTGATACATCTCAAAGGGAGATCATTCTATAATCTGAGGTCTTTCACAATTAACCCCCCCCCCTCCATTTAAGCTCTCTCTCATCTTTCACTTCGAAGGATGGTAGAACTATCAGCAACACGCCTCCTATTCTAGTCACATAGTCAGACATTGCCCTATTGACTTCACAGGTGTTCCAGAGACGACAAGATGGATCAGTTGATTTCTATCGTGGCTGGGAGTCCTACAAGAAAGGGTTTGGGAACCGTGCATCAGAGTTCTGGCTGGGGAATGAAAACATTCACCTTCTCACCAGCTCTGGTAAGGCAGCTCTATGTGAAGGATGAGTGGATGGAACTTAAAGAGTATACAAAGGGGAAAGTGATTGTAGTTGAGTAAGGGTGATATGATATCCTGTGTTACTCTGTTCACTAGGATTGTGCACGAATATTTGTCACATTTGAAATTCATACAAATTCGTACATTTGCATTCAAATCGAATGTTGGCTACATTCAAAAATTGACATTCAAATGCAAAGCAAATGCTTTTGTGCATTCGTTCAAAGCTTCACTATATTTGCGAACATGGGGAGATGTCCCAGCCACATCTGCAGCAAATTCCAAGCAGATTCAAAGTCAGAGCGGATTCAGAAAAGATTCAGAGGGGATTTAAGAGGCTTAACCAGCGGCAGGGATTTGAATTGGTTTATAATAGCATTTGAAGAACATTCACCATGGATTCAAATCCTACCGTATTCAAAGCGAACATGAAAAACAATTGTGCAAATCCCTATTCGTTACTTATGCTCATATTTGTGTCCTGGGAGTTTTCTAGAGCCTCCTGGAAGGTGCTGACCATCAAAAAGCAATAGGTCAGTTTTCCAATTGCTTTGCTGGAGCAAGATGTGTTCTAACATGTCTTACAAAAACTTGCTGAGGCCACATAAATAGTCATATGCACAAATACAAACAAGCTGGTTCTTTGTTATAAACCCAAACTGGATTGGGAAGGGGACTGTTTGACCCCAATCACAGAACTCTGGCCCACCAATTCTGCAAATGGTTCATTGAACAGTCTGAATTCCCCAATCGCTCCCCAGCCTTTCTCCGTTTTCCTGGTAAACTCTGGGTTCTCCCCCACGGCCAGTCACACACCTGGGTCTCACCTCAGCCTCTCCCCTGGCAGCTAAGCATCAGATTTGGTCTCAACCTTTTACCCCTCACCCAAAGGTCCCATTGCATCCTTTCAATCGTACATTGTCCTATTGGGCCTGTACCATTCCTGTCACCAGCTGTGCAGTCTCAGCCAAACCATAGCCAGGGTCCTTCCTTATCTAGGTTTTCTAGGTCTGGAACGAAGAACAACAAGTCCTCCCAAAAGACCTTACATGTGGATGCATGCATTTTTATTTCCTGCAAGGTCTCAGACATGATTGGTCATGTTCAAGGCCTTGCAGGTAATGAATATTAGGTCTCCACACTGCCTAAAAGAAGAAGCATGACAGCCATGGTCTCTACAAGGCTGCAAGGCAGGACAAGGTAAGACTGCAACGGGGGGGGGGGGGGGGGGGGGGGGGGGGCTGACAGAGTAAGATCAAGGACTTAGCAGGGCACAGAGAAGAAAGGAGAGGATTCAGGTACCTTGTTTGCTGTTCTGCTGCTGCACTTCAAATGGGATTATTAATTGCAAATGTCCTGTTATAATTAAAAGTTGCATCACTAAAGCAGATCCATGTCCATTTAAAAGATTTCTCACTTTTCCCCCTTTTTAATTAGGGACATATCAACTGCGGATTGACACTGAGGACTTCAGCAATGTCAGAACATTTGCTGTATATACCAGCTTCAGAGTTCAGAATGAAAAGGAAAACTACACACTCGCTTTGGGCTCCTATGACACTGGTAATATGGGTGAGTAACTGAGAGAATTAGGTTGGGTCTATTCCACTAGAGAGGAGGAATGACATGAGTCCTGTTGGCTGCTATATTTATGCAATTTGGGTCAACCTAAACATAGTTCTCTAGCACAGTAATCTCCAATATTATCTCTCAGTATAATTAGGGATATACACAAATATTCAAAATATCCATTATTTGTATGAATTTGGATGAATTTGAACATTCGTATACAAATTGAATGTCCAGACGTTTGTACTTTCGTATTTGTACAAATACAAATATTTCAAGTTATTCGTATGAATAATTCAGACACTCATATGTGCATGTATCTGCACGGATGTGTACAGGATGCATACGGGATGCATACAAGATTCGCATCATTGGATACATATCAAATATTTGAACCAATAAATATGAATATATTCATATCAGTTCCAATGTCCAGACATTCATTGGATACATATCAAATATTTGGATACATATCAAATATTTGAACCAATAAATATGAATATATTTATATCAGTTCGAATGTCCAGACATTCATTTTTCTTTATTTGTACGAATTCGGATTTAAAAATATTCAATTTGTTACAAATCGAATGTCGAAAACTACATTCGTGCACACTCCTACTCAGTATTCTGTAAGGTTGCATCTGAGCAAGGTCTTCAGAAACACAGTCCAAACCAACAGGTATCTTTGTACTGGGAGGGTTTTTTTTTCACTGTTTGCAATACTAAACATAATGCTGTGTGCCAACAGAAACAGAACAAAAATGCTCTCACTGGCAAAGCAAAGGCAGACATCTGGAGCAATGGCAACTTTAACTAACTAGAAATGTTGAACTCCATGACCTGACAGAAATCTCAGGACAAACTGAATTGGCCTATTATAATTATACAGAAGGAGTATATGTCTGGCTGCAGCATTTTTTTGCAAGCCCCACACGTTCAGCCTAGAGCAGTGGTTCTCAACCTGGGGGTCGGGACCCCTTTGGGGGTTGAACTACCCCTTCAGAGGGGTCGCAACAAGTCTCCCACCTCCCTTCCCTCCCACCTTCCAGCTGCTCCGCCCCCGTTGTTGGGGGTCTCCACAACATGAGGAACTCCATTAAGGGGTCACGGCATTAGGAAGATTGAGAACCACTGGCCTAGAGGAACTGTCCACATTAGGGTATCATTTCCAGTGTTCCTTCCTTGCAGCCCACTTCAAAATGAAGATCTTCAGAGACCGCTTAATCTTTATCTTTCCCCTTTTTTTAAAAAAACTGTTGTTGGCACCTTTGTTCTGCAAAACTGTAAGTTTGTCACTAAATTTTGTTTTTTATTGGGAGAATACTAACTTACTGCATTAGCATCAGACAAGGAAAATCAAGGGGTCGTCTAATTCATCTGGTGGGTCAACCCAGAGCCAGTCAGGAGTCCGTCCCCTCCACAATTGTCCCATTTTCAGGAAAAAATGAAACGTACTGTATCTAGCCAAGCATCCCATGACCATATCTTAATGGAGTTCACAGGGGACCAGAGGTTGAAAAAGTCTGTTCCATATGAAGTTCTGTTCTGAGTGTACTTGGCATTTTTCCCCTACAGGAGATTCTCTGTCTGTGCACAACAACCTGCCATTTTCAACACGGGACAGAGATAATGACAACAGCGCTTCTAGCTGTTCCGAAGTCTACGCAGGTGCATGGTGGTATGATGACTGTCACCATTCTAATCTCAATGGTCTCTACCTTAACGGCCAACACAGCTCTTACGCCAATGGCATCAACTGGGCGAGCGGGAAAGGTTATCACTATTCTTACAAATATGTAGACATGAAAATAAGACCACAATAGAGAGCAAAACAGGTGTATAGCAAAACTGATGCTTTTATAGCAGAGGAATTCAGCTCTTCTACCTTTTAAAAAATATTATTTTCAATTAAAGTCTTAATTCAAAATAACAACAATAATGGAATTTAAATTCTTTACTGAGCAAATTACAGAAACTTACAAGAAGAAAAAAGAATTAACATAACAAGCTCTTCATCCTCCTCTGGATTCAGCTAGGATGTGCAAACATGGTTTCTCTCAGCCAATTAGCATAGCTCCACTGCATGATCCAAATTATGGTTACCACATTCTTCCACACATTCTCAAATATATCAGCATATTTATTAATAACTAGCTGTTCCATACCAGAGCCTAACCATGTTTGCTGTGATTAGGAATCAAGGAGCTCTCCAGAAAAAGGACTTTTCTGAACTCTAATTAAGCCAGCTGCTTTTGACTTGAAAAGAAAATATGCGTAATGTTTCCCCAAATATATCATGGGTTAAAAACTGCCTGGAAGCAATTCAGGCCATTCAAATTCTACAAGAAATATTCCGCAGTACTGTAATTCCAACAGCTCCACGCGTTTCAACGTCAGTCCACTGTCAGAGCGAGAGAATACAACAGCAAACTGACCAGCTGTTCTCTTTCACTGTAAATAACTCAGGAAATTCACCTTCGGGATACAAGATGCACAATTAAAAACACCTTAAAATTCAACAAATTTAAGCCTTACACTCAATAGTGCATAACAGTGATTATAACTGTAGCTGGAGGGGAGAATGAATCACTTCAGCCAACGTATATTTTTAAAATTTATAAAATTATAATGGCCCTGGGACCATTATAACTGAATAAAAGCCTGGGTAAAAAGATGTTTTCACCAGGCGCCCGGCGAGCATCCAGAGGGAGGCTGTTCCAGAGCCTAGGGGCCAAAACAGAAAAGGCCCTCCCGCAAGTCCCTGGGCTGCCTCCTTGACAATCTAAGCGCCAAGGCTTTTTCTGTGTCTCTGTGCCGTGCGCAGGCGCACGCGAAATTCGCCTAATGACCCCGCCCTGCTTGCTTGCGCTACCTGTGACGTCAACAGCAGCGTCACCACGTCCCCCCGCCTTCTCCCCCAACTCTCTCTTTCCCCCTCACGCACACACAGACACAGACGGAGCTTCCCGCCTCCCGCGCTTGAGTGACGTCTCCGGTGAATCAATGAGGCGCCAGGTCCTGCCGAGAGCCCCGCCTCGGCGGCGCGAGTGACACACTCTCCAGCCAATGGCGCTGCCGCGGCCAGGCGGGAGCGGTCCCGGGCGGGCGCGCTCACTGCGTCGGTTGGGTTAGGGCTGCGCCTGTCAGCGATGGCGGCGCTTTACGCCTGTACCAAGTGCCACCAGCGCTTCCCGTTCGAGGCGCTCAGCCAGGGGCAGCAGCTCTGCAAGGTCAGGGCAAGGCAGGGGGGAGGGGCTAAGGGGTCGGCGGGGGGGGGAGGAGGAGGAGGATGGAGGGGCGAGCGAGCGCGCGGCCGCGCGGGAAGAAAAATAAAGAATTATATCGGCCGTGGCGTCCGGCTGCTTTCGCCCCTTTTCTCTCCGATTGTCCTCAGCGAGGCCATTTCTTCGCCCCGTGACCTTAACTAGGGCAACCTTGCTCGAGCCGCCCTCGCCTTTTCCTCATAAAAACGGCGTTTTAAAAAGCGCTCCGAGTTCACCTCAAACGGGGCGTTCGTGAAGCATGGCGGAAAGAGCGGAACGGGTCGGGCGGCGGCTAGTGCGTTTTACCCCCTAAGAATCGAGGCACTACAATTCCCGTCATCCCTTGGCATTAGCTGGACTGGGCGAAGGCTCACGGGCGCTGTAGTTTCGCAGCCCCTAAGGGGAAAACGCAGTCGGCTCCTGCTGCTGCTGTGTCGTAACGTGAAAACTGAAGACTCTCTGGGAATGTTTCATTGTTTTCTCTTTCACTTGTCCCGCGTGTCTGTGGTCGGCGATGTCTTTCTGTTGTTGTTTCTTGTTAATCCTCCATCACGCCCTATAGTCGCAAGTCTCTTGGCTGGTTATAATAAAAGCAGATAAAAACGAGTATAAACAGATAAAATTATGGCTATAAGATAAAATCATGCTGGCTAAAATAGAGTAATAAATGGCAGAATGTTTCTTTTCAGCGTTCTCTATGGGTGTTTTCCACTGTCACTAGAAGTACCCATTAATGGCATTAAGTACCCATGGGTATTTCTAGTGACAGTGGAAAAACACCCTATAACTACACAGGTTCAAGGTGGGGAACTAATTAGCTAAGTAATCAAATACGTTTGAAGAAGAAGAGTTGGCTTTTCTACCCCGCTTTGGGGCTGAGAGAGCTGTGACTAGCTCAAGGTCACCCAGCTGGCTTCAGGGAGGAAGAGGAAGAGTTGGCTTTTCTACCCTGCTTTTCTCACCCATTTAAGGGGACTCAAAGTGTCTGACAAAGCTTTTCTATTCTTCTCCCCACAACAGACACCCAGTGAGATAGGTGGGGCTGTGAGAGCTCAGAGAGAGAGCTCTGACTTGCCCAAGGTCACCCAGCTGGTTTCATGGAGGAGTGCAGAATCAAACCCAACATTCCCAGATAAGAGTCAGGCTCCTTAACCACTGGACCAAACTGTATGGCTAGGAATAATTAGCCTGGCTAATGATCTGCCAATCCTGTAAACTAGAGGCCTCTTCAGCTGCTGAAACAGGAGTTTTCCCTTGATTTGCGGACTGTGTCTGTGAGTAGTTAACTAATTGGCAAAGGGATGATACCTTTCTAACAGGTTGCAAACAGTCCTTCAGTCCTTTGTCAAAGTGGTCTCTTTGGTTGTGGGCATACCTAAGGTTTAATCCAGCTTCAGTCCACCTTCAGAGAGAGAGAACACATCAGCAAAGTGACCAGTAATTTTCTTTTCATATTATCTATCCCAAAGGTGAATTTTCTGAGTTAGATAAAGCTAAATGAAATCAGCTTGTCATTTTGCTGATGTATTCTCCCACGCTGAAAGTGGACTGAAGCTGGATTAAACCTTAAGTGTGGCCACAGCCTTTGATAAGGCATTCTATAAAATAGAGCCCTTGCTTCAGTGAAATCGCTTCACTTAGCAAAACCTTTGCTGGTGAAGTCCTTTGGCTTGCTATCTGCCTGCCTATTGTCTTTGCTTTGTGTGTGTGTCAGATTTTTAGGTTACTATTTTTAACTCCATGTGAACCTATGTGCTGCAATTTCAGTTACAAGAGAAGACTGGGAACAATTCCCTACTTGACTGGGGCAAATTTGCACTTCCAGGGGATGCGAACTTGCCCACATGTGTAGTAACATTTGCTCTCACAGATGCTAGTACATGGCACCCCTCTCCCCACACATCTGGACACCTACCTCCAATGTGAGTGGTGTCCAGGTGCCACCATCCATACCCACGCTGTCACCCGGCCAGTTGCTATATGCTGTGCACACAGGCTCACACGCCAAGTCACATAATGCACCATGCACTTGCACAGTGCATCAGGTGACCCTCCACCAATGGAAGAGGTGTGGATGGACCACACTGGAGCCAGGAAAAGTCAAGATAAGTTCAGGTGTGGAGCACTTAATCTTGCTCCACACATAACTGGCGTGTGTTCCTGCACAGAAGGAGCCATTTCTGAGTCAGAAATGGCTCCTTCAAGGGGAGATGCTCCAACCCGGAGCATGATGACCAGTAGGCCAAGTGCAGAAAGGCCCCAGGAGGAGTAGAAACTTTGTATCAGTAACTGGCCTTTCGGAGAAGGGTTTCAAATTACATTTGTCATCATTGCAGCTTTATTATGTAGAGATGATTCCAAAACAGCCTGTGAACTGGATACTTTATCTCCTATAACTCATTTGTCAAAATCTAGGCAATATCCCAATTACTTCTCACTAGGGAAGGGGTAGAGCTGTGAATGGAGACAATTCTTGGTTGTTTTTGAAAATGGGCTGGGCTGTTATGAGTTACAGGAAATGGCAGCAATAGTGCTGTCTGTGGAATGGCTTCACAACCTAATTGAATGAACTAAGGCCAAATTTGAGACTTTTGTGTCTTTCAAGAAAAAGTACTTCTGTGTGCCTCTGCTATCAACATGATATATGCAGTAAATGAGTCATGAAAAAGAGGTTAGGTAAACTAGTGTCTTGAGTTATGAATGGAACAAATCTTTTCTTTGGTTTGTGGAGCAGTATATTGCCCCCAATGAAATTTTTGTATTTGTGTGTGTTCATATTTCAGCCTGAATCCATGTATATTTATTATTATTTAAAATTTCTTTCAGGAATGCCGGATTGCACACCCCATTGTTAAATGTACTTATTGCAGAACTGAATTCCAGCAAGAAAGGTAAATCTTTCAGCTATATGTACTGGGCTGGTAGGAAGAAAAAACAGAACAGCCTTACTCAGTATAAATAGCAGTCTTCATTGGTTATTTTTTCCATAACCATGAGTCTTTTATTCTTTTCATCCCTTGTTCCTTCAGTATTTGTTTGCAATCAGAAACATTTAAACTTTTGTTTTTAGCATTAGAGCACTACATAGCCAAATTATTACCCAAAACTATGTTTGCTTGGCTAAAATTCACACATTAATTTAACAGTGAGTTGAGCAGATTCCAATGATCAAATAAGAAAAAAGGGTATAACCCATTAAACCTGTATACTAAGCCCCCCCGAAGTTTCATTAAAACTGCAACTGTTAAGCTTTCTACGATATTTGTATGCTCTTGGTTAGAATAAAAACTTATCTTGTTAACAGTAACCCCTTAGACTGCAGTTATATACAAAGATGCTAACGATGTAGTTGGACTTCAGTTCCAATAATCTTTCACCACTGGCTGCGATAGTCAGAGTTGATGAGAATTAAAGCCTAATATCATTCATAGAGTACTACGCTTATATCAGTCACAAAGTATGTTACAGTTAGTTCATTCAGGCTTATATCTAGACATCCAGTCACCCTACTGAACAGTTAAATCTGCCTTTGAAGTCCTGACTTTTGAGTTAGGAATTAGTAAGCTTGCTTTGCTAGAACATAAACACAAATCTTACTATGTTTAAAGCACATAAAGAACCCATCATTAATTCACATGGCATATTGTTCAGTAAATATGTTCTTACATTTAATTACCTATTATTTATAAAATAAAACTAGTTTGGAATTGGAACCCAGTACATAATCATTTCATAATTATCAGATCAGTTGGTGGTGGGGAAACGATCACTGCAGATAGTTTATAACAAAACCACAACATTCTCCCTGTTGTTCAGTTTGCTGTATAATTTTGACATTTTTACCTTCGTTTAATTTTTCTTGTTCTGTTAGCAAAACCAACACGATATGCAAGAAGTGCGCTCAGAATGTGAAACTGTATGGGACAGTAGGTATCAAAACTTCTTTTCACTTTATATAATATAAATACAGTTTGATATAATTATGGAGGGTCTGAAAGTATATCATGCCAGTGGAATTTTGGACATCTTGTGATGATTTTTGGAATAATTTGTCAGGAATGCTAGACTGGATAATCTTGATTTCATCTAGGTAAAATAATTCAGAGCTCTGAAGCAAAACTATACATTTGTGATATTTTAATAAATGGGCTTTTGATCTTTTTGATTCATGGGCCCATTTAGAATTTTGAAGTGACAGGCAACATTCTTCCTGTGGTAGCTTATTTTTTTCAGACAGTGAATGTCCAATCCAGAATGCCAAATCCTAGGGCAACTTTCAGGCACCATGTTGATGATGATTCCTCCTTAAATGCTACAGTTCCATTGCCAAATAATAATTGCAAAAGTACTCTTATTTTGTAAATTTAAAGCACAATAGCAGAATCACTGCTATGGGTCAGGTCATTTCCTGGTTCATATGGACATTATGGTGGCACCAGTCTTCTGGAAGAATTCTGGCTCAAAATGGAGGGCTTCTCCCAGGTGCGTTGGCTTTCCATCAGCACTTGGGAGTTTTCCCAGCAATCTTGCAGGCACAAACGCCCAAGCTCACCTGCAGTTGTGAGGGTATTGGATGCTATGGCTCCTGAACAGCCTGTCCACCCCACAGAACCTGTTCAGTGAGGTATCATCAGAGCATAAAAAGAACCCTGCTGGATCAAACCACATCCCATCTAGTTCAGCATCCTGTCTCACACCGAGGGCCACTAACTGCTTCTAGGCATTCTCATGCAGAAGATGAGGGTGAAACCTTCACCTGCTCTCAACTCCCTACCTTGGGTAAATGTGTATGACATTTCAAAACCCACTCATGCCCAGATCTTAGATAAGAAAAGGCAGGCAAACACTCTGAGAAATATTTGTTGTAGATAACATTTGACAATATAAATGTAAGTTATCTTTTTGCTTGTTTCTTTAAAGCCAAAGCCCTGCCAGTATTGCAACATAATTGCTGCATTTATTGGTAACAAGTGCCAACGTTGTACAAACTCTGAGAAGAAATATGGACCTCCATTGTCCTGTGAACAGTGTAAACAGCAGTGTGCCTTTGACAGGAAAGATGACAGGAAAAAAGTGAGTATCTTTGAGTACAGTATTGACTTGGAAGAATCTGCCTGTTCAGTGTAGATTCTGAAAACCAAAAGGTCATTTCACTGTTTATTAATTTCAGGATTATGGATCTAAACTAGTGAATCTAAAAGACACTGACACAGCCATAGATGTGAGACATATAGGCTTTTTACTTCCTTTTTAGGGTGTTTATAAGCTGAAAAATCCAATTTGGTTGGCTCTGGAATAGCAGACACTCAGTAAACCAGCCACTTCAACTGGGGGTGGGGATGTGGGTTAGGATAGGTTCAGTTGATTTTTTGGAGCTGAACCCCCTTCATTATAAGGAAGGTGAAAAGGAACAAGCTTGCTCCCCATTTTCCCCCTTCCCTAGCTTTCTTGAACAGGAAGGGAAAAGCTCAGTGCCCTTGCACAGAAGCAACCTGAATTGGTTTAACTCAATCAAACTGGGATCCATCTTGTCACCCTGGCCATATGTCTATTACATCCTTATTGGCTTGCTAAGGATTTTGAGTTCATTCTAGACATTGTCTTTATGTCTCAGAAGCTACACCCCTGGGCTACCTTTCAGGGGCTCGCAGAACAAGAGGATTCCATAGTCTGTCTGGCCTGAAGCATTCCTATATATTATGCATTTTGTTATGTTTATTCTAAGTAAAAATGTGTGCTTGCTTTACTATAACAAATTTCGTACTTATTCTTAACTAGCTGGATTTAATGTTTTATAGTGCTAATCATGATGTGCTGCAATTTAAGCAAGTTCTTAGAACCTGAACTCCACATGCTCAGTATTTTCTTTTAAGCAATCAGGGTTGCCAAACTCTCCCAAGCATTGCTTGTGGATGGGACTGTGGAGTGAAGGAGATGGACTTGTTTGTATGCATCTATGTTTCTATTACACCTCTCTCAACAAACATAAGGCAGGTGACCAATTGCTCTGGTGTAATCCAGACTAAAGAAACAATGCCAACTAATGGTGAGGTGAGGTGCAGCCATCCACCAAGGGCCCTTTTTGTAAGGATTCAGCACAAATGACTGCCCACGTACACACCTCTCCTCACCCCCACCTGGGGTGTTTTCCCACTCTCACTAGAAGTACCCATTAAGTACCCATTAATGGGTACAAAAATGCCATTACGTACCCATTAATGGGTACATTATGGGTACTGTTAGTGACAGTGGAAAAACACCCCTGGTTCCTCTCAAGAAACAGGCCGGTTAAAAGCACCTAACCATTTGGCTGCATCTTGGTAAAGGGTTTGGCTTGCTTGTGTTTTATTCAAGTCACAGTTTTGGGTGAATAGGAAAAAAAACTCCACTTTGTCACACCTTTCTGGAATGTAGCATTAGAGGCTGGGCCTCCCTTAGACTGCTTACTGGTCTGGTGTACCAGCCAGTCCGGAACCAGTTCAGAACTGTAGTTAAGATGCGTTCCATTTTAAAAGTTTTCTTTTCTCAATTCTCATATTGCTAATGCAGTTTTCCTTTCCTCTGTTACGGAACTGCTACTGCTACTATTTCTGTCAATTGTTGCCTGTATTTTTGTATCATTAGGTGGATGGGAAGCTGCTTTGCTGGCTTTGCACGCTGTCCTATAAAAGAGTCTTGCAGAAGACCAAAGAGCAGCGAAAACACTTAAGCACCTCTTCCCGGACAAGTCTGCCAGAAAAGGAACAATATGGCCGTCTTAGCAGCAGCAGCAGCAGCAGCAGCAACCATTACAACAGGTAATTCCATCTCGCGTTCATGGCACTATACAGGGCTTCCTCTATGGTGCACGTCTGTATGCACAGCCAGTATTCACAAGGTCTAGTCACAGGCTGACAGCATGTCATGTTGGCTTATCATTTTACCAGCTCTTTTTTGCACATTCTTCCTCACTCTTCCACCTGCTTTCTCCCAGGACGAGCTGCTGCCCTATGAGGAGACTTCGTTAATACCAGCTCCTCCGTGGAATGTTAACTGCCTCTCCTACCAGTTTTGCCCTTTCTTTGTGTGTTAGTAGGCTTTCTCTAGCAATGTGTGAGGTTATAAAGTGAACATGTGTTTGAAAGAGCAATAAGATTGAATTCCTTTTACATTACAGGCAATAAAATAATGACTTGTTCATTAATCCAAAGAAGGACATAACTTGGAATAGAGCATCATGCTTTTGGGGCAGAAAATCTAAGGGTCCCTGGCATCTCATTTGCAGGAACCAAGCTGAACTGAGAGACTCTCTTGCTTTGTCTGTTAACTCAAAAAGATAATTGAATTGGAGGGCTCACTGTCTGTAGCACTTATACATTAGCTATACCGTTGACCTGTCGCCTATTTTGATGCATTCCTTCCCTTCCTGCTGCCCTCCTTCCTCACTGGACTTGCCCACCTAAACCTGCCTGAAATCTATTCAAACATTTTATGGTGAATACTGGCAACCGGGCTGTAGACTAGAAATGCCGCTGTGTCATTGTTACACTTCCAACTTCATAAGGATGTCAATGTTGCCTGTTTTCCTTTGCAGCCAGAAAACATTATCTACATCTTCTATTCAGAATGAAATTCCAAAGAAAAAACCCAAGTTTGATGCTATATCAGCCAATGGAGACAGGTGAGCAAGTTAAATTTTCAAAGTCTAGGAATGGGAGAGTGATCTTTATTTATTATTTAAACAAAGAATTTAGTGCATACCTCTCTGTTTAAATCAGAGTTGGCAAATTTAGGACCTAGCAGGCTTCATCTCTGATTATCTCTGACTCACAGTAAGGCTGATGGGAATTGTGGGTTAGCTACGTCTGTTGGCTTTCATGTTGAACCACCACTGTCTTAAATTTAAAGAGGGAAGCACCTCTTTATTTATTTATTTATATTTATATTTATATCCCGCCCCATACCCTAGGGTCTCTGGGCGGCTTACAACATTTAAAATACACACATATCAAGACTGTATAAAACAATGCTAAAAACAATGCAAAACTTTTTTTTAAAACCAGCATAATAATAATATTTGGAAAAAAAACCCACAGTTTAAAAACAGTAGAGTGTGCAATGGGGGGAAGCGGAGGGGACATTTAGCCAAAGGCCTGGGTGAAGAGGTACGTCTTCACTGCCTTCCTGAATATAGACAGAGAAGGGGCCTGACATACCTCCAAGGGGAGACCATTCCACAATCTAGGGGCCACTACCGAGAAGGCCCTCTCCCGGGTGCCCACCCGCCTAGCTGCTGAAGGCGGGGGGATAACCAGAAGGGCCTCCCCTCCAGATCTCTGGACTGAACAGAGATTTTGTGGGCTTATCTTGCTGTAGTTGCAAAAACAACTGATCATAGGCTTTTGTTTATTTTTATAGTTGTATGGAGCAGTTTTGATTTTCCACACAAATAAAACTAAGGTCAAATCAAATTATACAGTCGGACCCCCATGTCTGCTAGGGATATGTTCCGGCTCCTAGCGTGGTTACCTGAAACTGTGGATAATCACGAACAGGCATTCCGGTTCTGGGGTCATGCAACCCCATAACCAGAAGTGCTTTTTCTGGCCTCCGAAAGCCTATTTTGGCCTCCAGAGAGCATTGGAATAGGCGTGCAACACCACTGGACGCTTCCTGCCCACCTACCACATGCCCTGTTACATTTTGGGATGGGCTCCAGTGGCGTCATACGCCTCTTCCAGTGGTCTGTGGAGGCCAAAATAGGCCTTCTAGAGATCAAAATAGACCTTCCGGATCTGGGTGCTTTTCCATTACGGCACCAGTGGGGAGTGAGAGGGGCTGATCCAGTAACTCTGGTTAACTGAAACCATGGTTACTGAATCAGCTGATATGGGGGGTCTGACTGTATTTAAAATTCCTTATTTTTCTCCTCTGTGAGAAGGGAGCTTATGTCCACTGCTGAAGGTTGTAGCATTTGTCCTGCAGCTGCTGCACTGCAAAATAAATTTTTACTCTTCCCTGTTCCCTTTTTAACAGCAGCAGCAAGTGTGAAACAAAAAAAAAAATTCTCTTGCCCTTAGCAGCAAAAAAGAAGGGGGGATATGGTTAGAAATGTGCCTCCTGATGTGCATATTTTCACTCCTCCCTTTCCTCTCTGATCCTCAGCGTTCGTTCCTCTCCCGAGATGCTTTGCCCCCCTATCCAGAGTGCCCCGTCCGTGTTGGTGCAGTGGGCTGCTTCCCAACAGAGTCTTGGTGCTCATGATTGTCCTGTTTCTCAAGGCACTGAAATCCTGAAGTGAGATCGCCTATCGTTTTCTCCCCCATTTACTTCCCAACCCTGGGCGTTGTTTCTTTTGTGGAATCAAACCATGCTGGTAGATTTCCTTCCAAAGCTCATTGGGCCAGAAGTATGAGCTAGATTGTAGGCCAGAATTTTTGACTGTATTCTAGTTCACAGGGTAATTGCTTGTTAACTTTGCTCAGCACTGATTTACCTCCATGTCCAAAGTAAGATTACCGTAGGGCTGTGTGACGGCTTGATCCCACTCCCACTCTCCTGTACTCGTATTAGCAGAGTAACGCAGTCGAGGAAGCTGTGGCCGAGCTGTACAGCCCCACTGCCTGCTAATAGGCTGGTGTCTGTATAAGAACTAGACCCCTCTTGCCCAGGTGTCCCGCTTCAAAGGCTTACTGTCAAGCCTTCACCCTGAAGCAGCACAATAAACACTAGTGCGATACAACACCAACTGTTTATTGTTTACAAGCAGATAGCTAAAAAAATAATTAAGCCATAGCAAAATATTAAGGTTGCTCAAGTAGCCAGAAAGAACAAATAACCATAAGCACTGGTACAGCTTAGCTCT
>MTQE01001424.1:10682231-10710838 GCA_014337955.1 Aspidoscelis marmoratus
CCTGAAACGGGTGAGAAAAGCAGGGTAGAAAAGCCAACTCTTCTTCTTCTGTAGAAAGCTACTGTTGTTAGGAAACCTGCACCCAGTGCTGGGGTTTCCAACAATAGTTCTTAGCACATTTGTGGGGGAAGAGGGCTACCTTGAGGTTCCCTCAGATATGTGAGGCAACTCCACCGTAGTGGCACCATAATGGCACTGTATTCCCTTCCCCCCATGTTTGAAGTCATGATTCATGCTGCCTCGTATCCATGATGTCCTTCCACCTCTCTTTCCTCTCTTCTGTTCCCCTTGGCTTTAGGTTACATGTTCATAAAACCAGGGTTGGGATCCTTGAGCCAGATAATCTGTGGGATTTTTGAGTGGAGTTTATTTTTTCCAGATAGAAGGTGGAAAAAGACATTTTATTTATTTTATTATTTGTATTTCTATCCTGCCCTATGCCCGAAGGTCTCAGGGCGGGTAACAACATTTAAAACCAAATTATTAAAATGATAAGAGAATATATTACAGCAACAATGTCTGCAAGTAGGAAGGGACAGTGTTTCCCATTTAACTGAAGGCCAGGGCAAAGAGGTGTATCTTCACTGCCTTCCTAAACATATACAATGAATATGTTTGAGGTGCCCATGAGCATTTGGTGGGCCACTGTGTGCGACAGGATGCTGGACTGGATGGGCTGTGGCCTGATCCAGCAGGGCTTATCTTATGTTCTTAAGGAACCTGACGCATCTTAAGGGGGAGACTATTCCATAGCCTGGGGGCCATCTCTAAAAAGGCCCTTTCCAGGGTACCCACCCATTTTGCTGCTAAGGGTGGTGGGACAACCAGGAGGGCCTCTCCTCCAGATCTTAAGGCACGGGCTGGTTGATAGGGGAGAAGGCATTCCTTTAGATGTTTGGGGCCGAGTCATTTAAGGCCTTATAAATCAAAGTTAATTTTCTGCCTCTGCAGTGTTGTTAATGGGAGGCTGGGGCATTCTGGTACCATTCACGGAGCATCTTCAAAGGAGGTGAATCTCAGAGGCGAGGGGACCACGGGAGGGCAAATAAACCACCCAAATATTTGCCTTCCTGCTGACCTATCTGGTTTGCTGATGCCCCACTTCTTCCCTTCCCCAAAAACATGTGTTTAATCTGCTTTAACTTATTAACTCTTTTCAATTATTATCTTTATCTCTTTGAAATGATTTAAGTGGGGCTTGTATTGCGGCTATGCAAGAAGCGCAGTCATTGAGCAAACAAACGTTTTTCTTCTGGTGGTAACATGTTGCATCATAGGGAAAATCCGCTGGCGGGCAGAAAGAAAATATTGTGCAGGGATAAGAGATGTTGGGTCAGGAAGCAACAGAGCAAATGGGGGTGGAAAAGGGTTCCATGGAAAGGGAGAAAAGTCCAAAATAAGATGCTCTCTTTGGTGTCTTTCAACAGGAGGCCTGGGTTTCAAGATGCTTCTGAGTAAAGCTGAATTGGGAAGGACCCCTTTTTCTTCTTGTTCTTTGGTTAAGGGTTCCCTTTGTGCATATTGTAGAAGTTCAGATCTGCATTTCAACTTTTTACCCTCACGTAGGGTAGCTCTCTGAGGGTGGCAATGTATAATTCTCTTTTCCAACTCTCAGTTCTCCCCCCTACCATGTTTACGCTTGCCTGAGACCCTTTCTGCATCCAATGTTGAGCTGGATGAAGGAGCCTCTTAATCTGGATCCTGGGCCTCCTTATTCTCATATGAGCCTGGATCAAGGAGGCCATTCCAGCTGTTGCACTGAATGGAGCTAGATCTGGATTAAGAAGTCCTTAATTTGGCTCTCTGGTGGATCGGTTTAATCAGGTCCACAAGATGACCAAGGACCATTTTTCAGAACGTGGCATGCCTCCATGTCCCATAACTATTAGTGTTGAGCCATAGTGCACTGTTCCTAGCTTTCGGAACCATGGGGGAGCCACAAAGCTTGCATGAATTTTGCAGCTGCAGGGAGACGTCAGCTGGATCAGCCCCATCAGTGCAGACTGTGTTGGTCCGACCCAGCCCACACCTCCACGTGATATGGATCAGTGGGCCCAGTTATTCTGGACCCACTGATCCAGATCCAGGACAGGTAAGTGCAGAAAGGACCTATCTCTCATTGCCTTTCAAGTTGAATCTTTCCAGTTGTTTTGGAATCCAGAGCCCATAATCAGATGCTTGCATAGCCTGAAGGTTATTTTGGTATGCCATAGAAGGCATTGGCTTAGGAAAGGATACTTGTTCTATGCCTGGCCTGATCAGTTGGTGGCCCTCTAGGTGTTCCTGAACTACAACTCCCAGCATTCCTGGGCTGGCATGGAATGCTGGGAGCTGTGGTTCCGGAACATCTAAAAGGCTTTAAGGTGAGCACCCACCTTGTTCTAAGCCTTGGAATAGTGATGGTTACCACCCTGTGTCCGAGTGGTGGGCTGCACCTCTGTCCTTCGCCTTGAGAAGATTATTCAGATTATACAAATGTTCTGCCATGTTTCCTATGCCACTTGCAGAAATTTTTCATGAAATGCATAGGGCAGGCTCATTGTCCTTCATGTATTTTCTGTTCACATAGTTTGCAAGTTCCTCAGGCAGAATATGTGCCTTAATTGCAGGGGGTTTTAGTTTAGTTTTTTTTTTTAAATCTGGAAATTTTACATTAACTTGTGAAAGGGCCTGCAGGGACGCCAGCCTAGTCTTGCCTTTGCAGGCTTTTTCTTTAGACAAAGTAATTTAGCGTAAAAGCTTTGATTCGAGCAAACACCAAACTCCTTCCTAGTTGATTTTAAGTTTTTTAGATCTCTTGCTGAGGGGAAGTTGTCTGAGAACCCCAGTTCCCACAAAAGGGCCCAGGTGTGTGTGTTGAGTCAGCTAATCTAATAGTATATAGAGCAGCTTAGCATCCAACTTACTGTATTAATGTATGTTTACATGGCGAACTCGATAAGCCAGTCCTGTGTTCTTCTTTGTTGCTGTTTGGCAAGCCAGAGGCTCATTTCCTTGTTTTGCAATATCTAAGGATCACACTGATCTGCTTAATCTTGAATGTTTTTCTTTAGGTTAACCTTGACCAAACCTTTGAGACTGCAAGAGTCATCAGTCACAGCCAGCTCAGCCAGGCTGGTTTGGGATAGATCAGAATTACAGTCAGAAGGCCATTGTAGGTGACATCTGTGAGCCAGTTTGGTCTAGTGGTTAAGGAGCTTTGAGTCGCCTTAAATGGTTGAGAAATGCAGAGTAGGAAAGCCAACTCTTCTTCTTCTCCTCCTTCTCCTCCTCCTCCTCCTCCTCCTTCTTCTCCTCCTCCTCCTCCCCCTCCTTCTTCAAAATGATTTTGCTAACATTTTGGTAGCTTCTCTCGCTTCTTGGAAATGTTCAGAAGTGTCTTTTGGCCTTTCCTCTGAGAAGCCATTGACTTAACACTGGTACACCATAGCACCATTAACTCACACAGGTTGAGTAGGACTCTACTGATCCACCCTAACTGACAGTTGGACCTCTGTGTCTGCTGGTCCGGTAACTGCAGTTCCAGTTTTCTGCAGTGACCGGGCCAGCCTCCCCCTGCTCGCCAGTGGCATTAGGCCTACCTGGAGCTTCTTGGAGGCTTGGGGCAGTCAGGAAATGATGCAAGATTTCCCATAATTCCTGTGGAAGCTCACGGGATTTCACAAGAAATATGAGAAGTTGAGTTCATTTCCCTGTGTTTGAAAGATCCACTTTTTTGTTAACCGTGAAAGGACCTGGAACGCATCCCCCGTGGATATGGAGGTCCGACTGTACTACCTGCGTAATGCGGTTTTGCAACAGAGAGTAGGCAGCAAACCATAGTGTTATGTAAGGGTTGAGTGTATTTCAGCTTAGATGAGAGGTGCAAACTTTCAACATGGTATTGCATCCCTGGATTGATTAGCCTTAAAGCCCAGCTCCATGGTGAAAATATTCCATGGTGAAAATTATGGAAATTTGGAGTTTCTCCTCATGGTGTCCATAGCCACAAACATGCGTATTTGGCATCCCTGGACCCACTGAGATAAAACGGCCAAGGAGAGAGTTTGTTTTCTAGGAGTTTGGCTCTTCAGCCTATGCCCAGAGCTGAGCCTTGTCTCTGTCACTTTTTCATTGGGCAGTTTCCATTTTCTTTTTAGGCTGACCAGAAGAGAAGAGCAGGGTGCTCTGTGTGGATCTAGACCGGTGATGGCCAACCTATGACACGCCTGTCACAGGTGACACGCCAAGCCCTTTTGGGTGACACACATGGTCACACTGACACCTGGACACATAGTGCTTGCTTGTTCTTGAAGTGTATGAAATGCCAACTTTCAATGGAAGATTTAACAACAAAAGTCACTAATGTAAAGAATTATTTGTTTTTGCTTTTAATAAAATACATCAAAAATATTACCTTTTTACTAGAGCTACAAATATCACAAAATTATGGATATTTCTAGGTGTGACACAGCACCCGAGTTAAGCTAGGTTTTCTTGTGAATTTTGACACACCGAGCTCAAAAGGTTCGCCGTCCCTGATCTAGACTTACATTCTTTTCAGCGCAGCAAGGCAGACCTTTTATTTTATTTATTTATTTATTTATATTTATATCCAGACCTTTTATGATCTGCATGGGCATCTGTGTCTTCTGAGAATTCCGCATGTGTCCAGAAAAGTCTAGGTACCATCTCCATATTGGAGACACAGGCAGGATGCCTCTAAAGGACATTGGCAGGCGAAGGTTTTGCCTTCATCTTTTGCTTGAGATACCCAGAATTCGTTGGTGGGCCACTATGAAGGACAGGATGCTGTACTAGAGATCCAGCAGGGCTTCTCCTTGTGTCCTAACTGGTCACCCTCTTCCCGTCAGTTCAGTTTAACATTTCGGAGAACACTTTTTAAAAATCTTCATTAAATAATTTAAATTTACATCAACATAACCTTCTCTCTTTTTGCAGAATTTCATAACTCCTGTACAATCCTGCTTCTCCCAGTGCCCTCCCAGTTTGCATTCAGAGTGGTTCCGTTTGCGCAAATGTGAAGTTCTGTCCCATTCGCTTTGTTGTTGAAGAGGAAAAAAGGAACTCGTGCACATCCGTACTGTAGAAATTCAGATTGTAACAAAACAACGTTGGTTAAGGGCCTTGCATTCTTCACTGTGATTGGCTTGCGGTAGAATCTGGTGACAAAAGGAACAGAGGTTAACTACCTGTCTGGCAGCCTGAATTGCATTTGCGACATTTGACCTTTCACTCTCCTATTCTTGTTCTTAATGTGGGTCTTTCCACTTCTTACTTTATCAGAGGTAGGTGGTGTGTGTGTGTGTGTGTGTGTGTGTGTGTGTGTGTGTGTGTGTGTGTGTGTGTGTGTGTGTGTGTGTGGCAAGACAGACAGACAGACGGGCAGGTAAGCAAGTGGGCTGGTGGTGGAATCTGAGTCAGGTATTTTTCAAACGAGCCGAGTTAGGCTCCGGCTTGACTAGGGTGTGTTTGCACCCGGAGGAGGAAAAGTGGCAAAGGTTAGTTGACTAGGGCGCCGTGCCTGTGCCACTAGAAGTGGATCGCTGGCTTGTCGCCATTTAAAAAGAAATTAAGTCATCCCCGAGTCAGCAGTTTTGGAGACGGTGAAAGGAGGAAGCTTATCTTCAAAACTCTTTGGCAGCCACGTCTTCAGACAATATGGATTCTGAAGTTAACTTAAAAAAGAGCTAATCTGAATTTTTTTTTAATGAGCTCCTCAATGGGGGCCTCATAAAGACAGAGGTCAGAATAAAGAGCTGCCTTCAATCCTCCGTGCATGCAAAACCGTTTTGATTCATTTGCCATATTAGCCATACTTGATTGGGGCTGATGGGACGAGGGGTAACACCTCTGGCAGGCATCATCTTCCTTTGCTGTATTAAATACTGTGAACTTTTAGTGCCTGGAAGCATTCTGCTCTTGGCAGTGTTGCCGCCATGAAGGCAGGGACCGGAATTTTCAGTGTCAAAATGGCTATTTCTCTGGTCAAGTCACCAGTGTTTGACTTGGAGCCAACACACTTGAAAGAGTGCCTTGTTCCAAGTATCTCTACTTTTAACCTAAGATTTGGTCTAGAAGTCCTGTCCCTGTGGTCCCATGTTGTAGACTACAAGAACTAAGGGTCCAGGGCTTTTTTGGTGGTGGTACCCAGACTCAAGAACAGTCTCCCCAGAGATGTCATCTTGGTGCTATTGCTGTATATGTTCAGGCACTAAATGAAGGTCTTTTTAAATTCATTTTTTAATTTATGTGAAGAAACATAGGCAAAACACACATATAGCAATAACATAGAACCCCCTCCCTGGTTCCTTTTCATAATTTACCATATTTTGCAATAATGGGGATAATGCTTCCAGTTCTTATCTAGTTTCTTACTCTCCTTCGTTTAATATAATCTCATACTGGAGACCAGTTTGTTTTCCCAACCATCCCTCCTTTTTGCCCCTTTAAGATTCTATTCCGGTCATACATCATTTCAAAATACATTTGTTCAAGGAAACGCATAGTGCAGTTCTGCATGGGCCATTTAGATGCATTTTTCTGTCCCTGAACAACCACCGATTGTGCCACCTGGATTAAGGCTGGGCTCCGACTTACGAATGCTGCACATCATTCCGATGCACAGTTGGGGTGTGCATTTATGCTGCTCTTTGTGCCATTGCTACTGCGAATTTACCTGCTGCAGAACGATGAGCAATTGCTCCACAGTTCCAGGTGAATTTGAAGGGATGTTTTTTGTCTCTTCAGAGTCGAAGTTTGAAATTATCTTGTTTTCAGCCAGTTTAGGAAATTTATTTTTTAATGATAATAAACCTCTTTAGAACTATTGCTTCTTTCCATTTTTAACCATTTTAATGCATGTATATTTGTACACTATGCAGAGAACTTCAGTAATTTAGAGAGACATGTAAACCTAGTAAATATTTAGGGTGGATCTGGTTTTCTCCTTTGTGACCCCGTCTTTTCAATAGCACTCCCCAAGTGAGAAACCGAAGAGTCAGACACCCAGTTGATGCAGAAAGTGGTTGGTTTTATATTATTTCCCTTTTGGTAAGCTGAGATTTTAAAAAACAGAGTCTCTGCAGTCTCGTAATTGTATTGCTTAATTCAGTGTTGAGGTTTGGCACTTAGAGCCCCATCAAAAGTACAGAGTAACCCCTCAGGCATATTTAACTTTGCATGGATTTACTGCATGTGTTTCACTTTTTGAATGATCCAATTCCAGTTCAGGAGTTGGAAGCCGTGGCTGCCAGTGGCTCTTAAGGCAGGGTTCATCCTCGATCTGGTGTGCATGCAGTAACATTTTAATACAAGGAAACTGGTCCGGTTCAGGGCTTAGGAACTTAGCTGTGAGCCTGGGGTTTTCTGGCATAAGCTTTGGTATCCTGACTTAAATATGTGGAGATAAATATGTGGTCTGTTCTGCTTGTCTTAAGTCTTAAAGCAACCCTGTAATACTGTGCTATGGGGAAGATGAGAGGAAATTGCAACATAAAAGCCCTGCATGCTAATAAACACAGAGGCTGAAATTATCCACCTTGCTGAATGTAAACCGCCCATCCTTCACTGTATTTTGTATAAGTAAGTTGACTGATGAAAGTGTGGTCGTCTGTCTGAATGGAGATCTTACCGAGGAGACCAGAAGACTTGACAAATATTAGGCAGTGGTTGCACAGTTTAAACCTTGCTACAGTCCGTCTTCGGGTCTTTTCATTTCTATCCTTGCCAACCAGCCTGGATGGCTTTAAGAAAGGGTTAGGCAGATCCGTGGAGGACAGGTGTATCAGTAGCTACTGGAATGGAGTGGAAACTCCCCCTGAACGGGCTTTCAGCAGGGAAAACAGACTGCTGGCTGACAATTGGACCGTGATGCAAGCCTGGTTTAGGTTGCAGGGAGAGAAATGTCTGCATGTAACAGGCTGTAGTGGTTTCATCAGGCAGTGCAACGCGTGGGTCAAACATAGGACATCAGCAGCCCTTTTGAGATTTATTTTGGAGGCGGGGGGGGTGATTTGTGGATTGGAGGGGAAGCTCCCTTTGCTCTTTGCAAAGGGTCACAGGAGCCTGAAGGTAGGCGGCCAAACCCTGTACTTGCTGCTGGGTTAACCAGTTTTAGGCAGGTGTGGCGGATGCAGTTCCTTTGGGCTGTGTGCTGCACGTAGCTCTGGGAGAGAGCAGAAGCTGTTCAGAGCAACGTCTCATCGGCAGAGCCTTCTTGAGAATATGTCCACCTTTGTTCCGAGGCAGAGAGCTCCTCCTCTTGCCCTGGTCCTGCGCCTTCCTCCAGTCTCACTCTTGTGCCGTGGTCTTTCCTGGCTGTACCTGTGATGTGAAGCCCCTGGCAGATGTCATTTTGGGTGGAGTGGAGGATGTGTCTTAACGTGCCCAGAATTGGAAGGATGTCCACACAGGATGGCTGTACTTAATGATGGTTTCCTTTTCCCCCCCTCCCCCCACCCCCACAGGACAGAAGAATAAAAATCCCTCAGCATTTTGGGAGAGGACCAAGTTCTTTCATACCGGTGGAAGAGGTAAGATGCATGACTTGGTTCTTTGGGATCTCCTTCTGGCTTTTGTCCTGCTTGGCTTTGTAGAAGAGGAAGAGGAAGAAGAGTTGGCTTTTCTCACTCATTTAAGGGGAGCCAAAGCAGCTGACAAAGCTTTTCTATTCTTCTCCCCACAACAGACACCCTATGGGGTAGGTGGGGCTGTGAGAGCTCAGAAGAGAGCTGTGACTAACCCAAGGTCACCCAGCTGGCTTCATGAGGGAGGGAGGAATCGAACCCGGTATTCCCAGATAAGAGTCCGGCTCCCTAACCACTAGACCAAACTGGCTCACCCACTAGACAGTGGCTGCTTGCTGAACCCCAGGAAGGTCACATTCTGTGGTTCTCTCTTGTCTTTCCCTTCAGGCCTCCTATTAGAAGGAGAGGGCTCGGTATATGCAGTGAAGCGGCATATGGGTTAATTATACTGAGACAGGTTTTAATGCTTTTTATATGGTTGCTTTGAGAGATTTCCACGCATATTATTATTATTTATGTACACAATTTGATATTATAGCTACCAGTTCTTTAGCTGGCGTTGGCCTTCGTTTTGCACCCAGTTCTTCTCAAGAACTTAAGATGACAGAATGTCTCGGCACAGGATTTGTGTGGATCCAAACAACCTCCTGCAGGTGACCAGTGGAGATTTTGTCAGGGTGCAGATTTTCTAAGTGCTGATCGAGGTTTTTTGTTGTGGTGCCCAGTGTACTGATAACCACTGGCTCGTGTCTCAGCCTTTCAGTTTCGGTCTTCAAATCTTGATATCCTGTGATCTTCTCAAGTTCTTGTGCCTTTGACCCCACTGTGTCCCCAGCTATAGCTGTGTTTATCATGCACACACACCCTTCTTCTCAGCTCTGAAATTACTTCACAAGGCAGTTTGGTCTAGTGGTTAGAGTGCCGGAGTCATATCTCATAGTCACTTGGTTTGATTCCTCACTCCTCCATGAAGCCAGCTGCGTGACCTTGGGCTAGTCACAGCTCTCTCTAGGCTCTCACAGCCTCACCTACCTCACAAGCTGTCTGTTGTTGGGAGAAGAACAGAAAGTTTGTCAGTCGCTTTGAGTCCCCTTAAAGGGGGTGAGAAAAGTGGAGTATAAAAGCCAACTCTTCTCCTCCTCCTGGCTTGTATGCTTTGAAATATGAGATGAAGATGAACAGCCACAACAATAATATAATTAATGGACAGACCACAGAGAAACCGAACTTCTGTTAACTTGATTTATATAATCATTTAAACAGCGTAACCTTCTGTCCTGAAAGTCGGGGCTTTGGCATATTGCAGGGAATAACTGAGAAGCTAAATGTTCCTATAATACAGATGTGTGGAATTTGCAATAATGCACCGACTTCAGGAGTGTTGCCTTCATACCCCTAAATGGGTTGCAGAGATCCATTTGTATAAATTGATCATATATTGCTTCTAATTATAAAAACCTCAAAGGGTGGCTTTTAGGGGCGTGCACGGATATTCAAAACATAGGAAATTTGAATTCAAATTCAAATCGAACGTCTATAAATTCAAATTTAAACATTCGAACGAATTTTGGATTTTTGTATCTGTTCATTCAGGTTATTCAGACATTCGTATGTGAATGGGTATGTCCATGAGGCGCACTTGCATCTTTCCCACATCCTTACACATTTGTACGGATCCATACGGGGTGAAAACGGGATGCATACGGCATAAATATGGGAGGTGTACAGATGTGTATGGGTGGAGTAATGATGCGTACGGGCACATATGAATGTTGTTGACATTCGTATGGGCAAATTCGAATCAAAAATTTGAATCGAATAGAATGTGAATACATTCAAATTTTAAAGATTCAAATTGATTCTCATTTTCGGGTATTTGATTTGAATCGAATCCAAAAAATGGCATTCGTGTACACCCTTAAGTGGCTTTGTGCTTGTGTGTTTTTAACAAATAAACAACTTTTGAAAAATTGAAGGTTTCTTTCCTTCTGTCTATCTCAGCCTGGCCCTTAAAAGCCACATTCTGTCAAAATTAAGTGGATCGCTAGAATGATTTTGTAATGAATTTTTTAAATATTATTTTAAATATAAAGAGGAGGCTTGCAAGCAGTTCCTTCGTGAACCTCAGCAGGGCCAAGTGCAGCTTGCTTTCTGTGATGGCCTTCTTGTTTAAAGAGAAACTGGCTCACGGATATTTTTCTTCCCTGAGCTCCAGCAGAGGTGCGAGATCATTTTGTTTTGATTGGAAGATTGACCGATTGATCTCGTGGCCTGTGGATTTTGGGAAATGTTTGCAGGTGTTAGATTCTTTACCATCCCCACCCCAAGTTCTCTGGGTTTGATGCCCAGAGTGCCCAGCAGCTGGCTCTAGTCTGAACTCTTCTCAAGGCTCAAGCAGTTGGTCATATTTACTTATTGCAGCAGCCGCCGAGTCCTTGATTTCTCTTCTTCTGTGTGCAGTTAATGCGGTGGAAGTGAGTGGTGACAGCATTGCCCTGTGGTGTCATCATTCGCTTATATTTATCAAGTGACCTTCCCTCCCTGCATGTGCACAAACAACATATCAGTGAGGCAGCGTCAGCTGTTGCTTTTGTCACTCTTTTGCTGGAATCCCAGGATCCTCTGCAAGCAGGACACTCCAAACTTCCCTGCATCTCTGGCTCCTGTTCTGCAAGGTTGCCGCCTGCTCAGGGTTGGTTGGCAGCTGACTTTGTTCCTTTCGGCTGGCTTAAGGCTGGCTGCTCCCCCTCCTTTCCAGAGCACCTACTGAACCCTTGGCCACCAGGCTGTGGAAACAACAACACCATGTTCCTGGACAGCTCTTTGGTGCCTGCTGCCCAGATGGCTTCTGCGTCTGAAGACGTCACTGGGCAGGATTCCGCTTCCAGGAGTGGAGAAGCCCATTTTTGAGAGGCAGAACAAAATGAGAGGACCGTGTCTTTCCGCTGCCAAAACCAAAGCAAAATCTTTTTGGCCTAGAAACGAAAAAGCAGCTGTATTAGGATCAGGTGGCCGAGCCTCTGGGCTGGTGTGGAAACAAGAGATTGGTTCACAAACCTCAAAAATTCAGAGTATAAGAGCTTGCTGCTGCTGCTGGTGGTGGTGGTCAGGCTTTCTCCCTCCCCATCTTCTGCATTCTGTACCTGCCACAGCTGGATGCTTTTATGGCAGATTTTTCAAGGATGCAGTGCTGGGACAAATCTCTTCTTTAGTTATACCCTCAAAGCAGAAGTGGCAACCTCATCAACATCTTATTTTTCAGGCGGAAGAAAGTCTGTGATGGCAGGGCTTCCCCTACCAAAATATCCCTTCTGGTTTCAAGCTGCACAATGAACCAGAGTAAAATTATAGAATAATTTGGTTTATTAAAATAAAGTCAAAATTGTGCAAATACATAAAAAATAGCAAAAAAAAAGTACAGATTCAAAACAGTTCAAGCAAATAAAAAGATTGCAAAACATGGGGTTCAACTTCAAAGTTCCATAACAGTTCAAAAAAGACAGCATTGGAGGAAGGCAATAAGCGGATGACCAAGATGGAGTAGAATCAGAATGAAAGTCGGATAGATTCCCAATGCCAATACAGGCATTACTATATCCTAAATCATGAATACACCACATATTACACAATAGTCAATAAAATGCCCACAAACACAGGTCCTTCTAGAAGGTGAGTGAGTAACCCCCTCCCATAAGGTAACGTGAATAGTTGCGCATCCTGTCTTTGCAGCCAATTAGTGTTATCAATTTTGGGAGTAAGCTCCCAGGTGCAACTGGTTGTGGATGGCACTGCTTCAAGGCCAAATATCCCTGTCTTCTTAAAGACTTAGTACAACAAAGCTGATTTTTCCTTGAGAAGATTTTTACTTCTGATGTTAACCCCCTAAGGCCAAAATGGAAATAGTTATCCTGTTTCAGAGTGTCTACTCTGATTTGCCTGCGTCCTCTAGTGTAGGGAGCTGCTCACACAGGGAGGGATTCAGTGGCAGCAACTGAGGGAGTTAAACTCTCCTTCAAGCAAACTGGGAACATAACAGGTGCAGAAACATGCCTGGTTACTCGCAGGGACAGGCAGCTCTTGCAGTTGCTACTTGCTCCTTCCATGCATGAGCTAGGGCTGCACAAAGGAAGGTGGGTAAATTGTGTTTTCTGCTGACACCATTTGAAGCAGCTGTCCAGCCTTTTGCAGAGTTTTAAAACAATGCTCCTTTCTGAATGTGGACTACTCAGGAAGGAAAAGAACTACAGCATGGGAAGCAGAACCTGAAATGCACCACACTGACAACCCTGTATAGTGGTTGCCCTTCTGGATTGCCAGTGTCCATCGAAGGCTTTGGTGGCATCCAGACATGGGTTGCTTCTTCCACTCTGTGTGGATATTCCAAAATAAAGCAGGGATGTTTTGGAGTATCCCTACTTTATTCCGGAATATCCACATATACCAGGATAAGTAAGCTGTGTCTGGGTGCAGCCCATGTTGGATGCCACAGTGTGGAAGGCGCATAAAGTCACCGAGGGTGGGATCCAGATGACATAACCTCCTTTTCCCATTGACTGCAGATCCTACAAGAAGGAGTGGAGAGTGCCCAGCGGCGCCTCTTCATTGAGGCCTTTGTTTCAACAGGCAGGGTGGACAATATCACCATGGTGATGGGGCTGCATCCAGATTACCTCACGTGTTTTTGGAAGACACAGTACCTGCTGCTGCGAATGGATGGGCCCTTGCCGTATCATAAACGGCACTACATAGCTATGATGGTGAGTGACCAGAAAGCAAGGGGCTTGCTTCTTGCAGGACTCAGCCTAGATCTTCAAAATATTTATTCTAGTGTCCCTAGAACCCTGCCATAAAGAACAAGGGACTCAAAATGAGGCACCGATTGTTCTTCATAGCAGAGATGTACATGAATGGTTTGTTTGACATTCTATTAAAATCAAATTGAATACACGAAAATCCGATTTGATTAGAATCTTTTAAATTAGGATATAGCAAAATTTGATTCAAATTTACTAAATTCAAATCTATTCATTTGAATTTTTTATTCGAATCTGCACATATGAATGTTGACAGCGTTCGTATGTGCCAGTACGCATCTTCCCCACATCCATACACGTCCATATGCATCCCGTACTTATCCTGTATGCAACCCATTTTCGTCCTGTACGGATCCATACAAATGCAGGAAAGATGAGGATCTTCAAGTACGCATCATGTGTGAACCCATACACATACAAATGACTAGATAATTCGAATGAATAGATCCAAAAATTGAAATTTGATTCGAATGTTTACATTCAAATTTCAGGACATTTGATTCAAGTTCAAATGTGAGAATCTGGCAAATTCAATCCGATTTCGAATGACTACGAATATTTGTGCACATCCCTAGTTTAGAGACTCCTGTTCGGTAGACACCCCATGTTAAATGGATATAAGTTGTCCTAACAAATTAGTGGCACTATACTTGCATTAATAGTACACCTGAGTTATCAGTCTTAATAATATTTGGGATTCAGTGTCCCTAATCTCTTACAGAACTGGGAATGTTTGTTTCCTGACCCTTTGGAGAGCCACGATCAATCAGGATAGGCAATACTGAGCTATGTGGGCCAGTGATTTGACTAGGATAGAAGCATTTCTTTCCAGAGGTTGAGCTACTCGCCCCATCTCACTCTAGCTGTCAAAATGTTTCACTGTACTGAGAAGGACATGGCTAGTGTATACACACTGCTTCCATTTCCAACTGGTGTTTGTTTTTGCTGTTTCCTCAGGCAGCTGCTCGACATCAGTGTTCCTACCTGGTGGGTTTCCACATGGGAGAGTTCTTGCAGGTGGGCGGGAATGCAGAATGGCTGCGAGGTTTGCAATACGCTCCACAGAAACTGAGGAACCTCAATGAAATTAACAAGATCTTGGCCCACCGGCCCTGGCTGATTACAAAAGAGCACATTGAGGTAAGTTCCCAGGAACAGTGGGGAAAAATAGTAGGCTTTCATAGCCGGTTACAGTCTCACTTGTTGGATATAGCTACGATGATGCAACTTTTCCAGAAGTCAGATCCTCTGAAGAAGAAGAAGAGCTGGCTTTTCTACCTCGCTTTTCTCACCCATTTAAGGGGACTCAAAGCCGCTGACAAAGCTTTTCTATTCTTCTCCCCACAACAGAACACCCTGTGAGGTAGGTGGGGCTGTGTGAGCTCAGAAGAGAGCTGTGGCTAGCCCAAGGTCAACCAGGTGGCTTCGTGGGGGAGGGCAGAATCGATCCCCAGTATTCCCAGATAGACCAAAGTGGTATCTATCGGAGTGCACTTTTAGGGCTGGAGTTAGCACAGCAATTCCTGGGTATAGCCAGTTAAGAGATCAGGTTGTCATCTAACACAGGAGGCATATCTTTATTTACAGGTAGAACTTATATACAGAAATCATAATATAGAAGCATGAAGTGAAGGGTACAGGTTAGAGGCACGAAGCAAAAAGCAAAAGTTATACAAAGCATATATACTCAGCTTCTCAGTAACACAGGTGTAGCAGATTATTCCACCTGTTGGTTGTTAAGTTAGTTGCCATGGTGCTTAATACAATGTGATTTTAGTGCCTGACTTGCATTTAACCCTTAAATACCTGACAGTATCATAGCTATATCCAAAAGCTCAGGTTCACAGGAGAACTATGGAACACACCATAACAACCCCAAAACTGCAACTAATGAGAATAGGAAAAAAATTATTCGGCGTAAATCCTTAGAGGTGATGTTTCCTCCCAAGCTGTTTCATAGGATTGGGAGGCATCAATCATCAGTGTGGTGCAATGGCTACATTGTTAAGTCATTTTGCTGTTTTTAAGGTCATTGGGTGCTCTTGAAAAGGTGAGATTCCTTGCTAATTGTGGCCAGGATGTTGAGTGAATGGAAACCAGTTATGGAGCTTTCCCTGAGGAGTCATAAAAGTCAGCTTTAAATAAACTTGCTTGCCCCATTTATTTGTTTATATATTGTATCTTGGATATAAAAATCCCCAAGCAGCCTATGCTTTTAACTTCTTGCTAATGAGAGTCCCTGTGGTCCAGAGGATGAATGGTGTGGTATAGGAAGCTTCCTCATAGCAGGTAGAATTATTTAACCGCCCAATTCAAAATGATTTACATTGGGCTTATTCCTACTTTGCAGGTCTTGTACAGAATGCACAAGCTGATCGTACATATTTTTGTGCACTTTGCACAGTACACACTGTGCACTCAATTATTCAGTGGCTGTGAAGTGCCAGTAGCTGTTTGATATATTTTCCCTTTTTGGGTAGGACAGAAAGAGATGGTCTTAGTAGAGGAATAAGCCTAGGGGTGAGCCCAAATGCAATTTTTGAGATTCAGTTCGAGTCGAGTCAAATATCCACACATTTGAATTGAGCCTCATGTTCGCAATTCAAACGTATTCACATTCGATTAGATTCGAATGCATTTGAATCTATTTGTGCAAATTTTCTATCCGTATTTGAAAATATGAATGTTGACAATATTTCTGTGTGCCTGTATGCATCCGGACACATCCCATTTCTGTCCCTGTACAGATCCATACAATTGTGTACAGATGAGGGAAAGTTGCACATGTGCGAATACGCATCTTGTACACATGCCAGTGTCTGATTAATTCGTACGAATGTTTTGAAAATTCAAAATTCATTTCAGTGTTTAAATTTGAATTTATAGACATTCAATCTGAATGTACAAGTTTGAACAAATTTGATTGAGTTTCAGATGTTTTGAATATTTGTGCACATCGCTAGAATAGACCCATCCATGTCTGCCCTGCCTGCAGAATTGATAGCTGACTTTCAGTTTTCCTTTTGGCTCCTCAACTGTGTGAATGTTCTGTAGCTGTCCGTACGATCCTTGGCAATTTAGCAATAGGTGGGTCATTGGATAAAGGACAAAGAAAAGGACACGTAATGATTGGATTAGGCTAAAGGTGCTATGTTTAAAGTTGCATAAGACCAGTGGCCTCTCTGGACCAGCAGACTGTTTCAGTTGTGGTCAACCAGCTCTCTCTGGGGATCCTGCAAGCAGAAGATGATGACAGAAGCATATGTGGAGCTGAATCCAGACAGGGTGTAAAACGTAGGATTAGCCCAGCACTACTTTGGGATCGCCCTACACGTCTGTCGTCATCCCAACATGGCCCTGAGGTATAGGAGTAAAGTTAGTGCAGGAAAATCGACTCCCAACCTGGTTTTTACAGGTTTAGTGAGAACACTTGTCTGGAAGCAAATTCATGCAATCCGCCATCTTGGAAATGGCCACCGCGCATGTGCAAGGCCAAACAAGGCCAAAAATGCTGGTCACACATGTGCAGAGGGTGGCACTCTGGGTATTTAGCACCACTGAAATACCTGGATGTACTCATTCCGCCATCGTGGGAACAAGTGTCCAGACTAATAAGTACCTGTGCTTGCCGTGAGCTGTTGTCCTACTGTCTAGACACCAGGTAATAATTCTGGTAGTAGGATACTCTGGAATATCACTGAACAGTGGTTTAAAGAAGGGGCACCTGGAGGCACCGGAGTTTAAAGCATTGCAGGTGGAGATTTGTTAGCTTCGGTTTACTCCTGGGAAGGGAGTGTATAGATAATCGTTTTAGGCATGCCTAGAAGTTCCAAGATTTGTCTTCTAAAGATCTTCAGCAGCACACAATTGAGGTAGACGGACCAGCGTGAGAGTCTTTTACATGTTTTCAACTCTACCTCCCATTTGAAGCGGTTCTTGGGTACAGAATCCAAAACCAATGCCTTACTTATATTTAACAGGCCCTCCTGAAGACAGGGGACCACAGCTGGTCCTTGGCTGAACTCATCCAAGCCTTGGTGCTGCTCACACATTACCATTCCTTGGCTTCCTTTATTTTTGGCTGTGGCATCAACCTGGAGATGGATCAAGAAGGAGGCTATGTCTTTCGGCCACCCTCACCGCGTAGCTGCGACAGCAGCCCAGCGTCAGAAGACGGAGTGAACAGTTCTTCTGTAAGTCCCTCACTGGAAGCTCAGGAGAAAGTTGCAATTCATGGAATGTGTAGGGAAAACTGAGTGTCTCTGGCCTTTTTTTTTTGGTCTTCATGGAACAGTGTGCCAAAATAGTTCCGGGTCATCTCCCAGAATAGGCCTAGGTCTTGAGGAACCCTTGAAAGCTTTTGTCCAGAAAGCAGAACTAAGGTAGAGACACCTTGGAGGGCTAAAATTCCCATGAGCCTTTGCTGTTGTGGCCAGTAAGAGTGCCAATTATACAAGTACAGGATTTGACCTTGCTAGCAGGTTTCATGGCTGTAGGACCCTCAGAACAAGGTTTACTTGTTGAGTGGGGAGGTACCTGTAGATCTCATGAACTAGTGTTTGTATGTTACATGTCCCTTGGTCTTCTCTGGGGTTCCTTGCCTGTGTAAGGCTACAGGTCCTTGTTCTTTCATGGTTGTGCTATGTAGAGACTCCAGAGGTGCTGGGATAGTATCTTCATGCCTTTTTTCTGTTGTTCCCTGATCTGAACCCCTTCTGGTTCCTCCCTTCTCAGAGTGCAGATGCTATGGAGGAAGTGGAAGTCCTGATGGAAAGGATGAAGTTCCTGCAGGAGTGCCAGCTGGAAGAAGAGGGTGTCACTCAGGAGGAGATGGAGACTCGCTTTGAGATGGAAAAAAGAGAGAGCCTGCTTGTGACACCATCAGGTAAGATGAAGGAGACTGCAGCCATCCATCTTACGACACAGCCTTGTAGTCAATGAAGTGTGACTTCCCTTGTTTAACGTGATACCCAGAAACTTAACAGTAATGTGATTTGATCTCTGTGGTGGTAGTCGCTTAACTGGTTGCACTGGTGGTATGGTCTGTGATTCCCTTATGCCTTAGCTTTCAACTGGTGGCAGTACAACCGCTACTTTTACCTTTTGGGGCTGTTTGCAACGCCCAAACCACTGTGTTTTAGGAGAGACACTTGTAATAGGTAGCATTTGCTCTGCATTTAGTAGGTGGATTCTTAAGATATTGGCCTGCTGGTTTTGGGAATGCTTGTAGAGCAGAGGTGTCAAACTCAATTTTGCAGAGGGCCAGGTTCAAAAAAAAAAAAGTACTGTCAGGGCCAGGGGGGGTGACCGGGGGCGTGGCCAGGGCACAGAGGAGGGGCTGGGGCGTGACCGGGGGCGTGGCTAGGGCACAGAGGACGGGCTGGAGGCGTGGCCGGGGCGTGGCTAGGGCACAGAGGAGGGGCTGGCTGTCCATGGCGGCGCCCGCGCACTCGGGCAGTGGAGGGTCCCGCCGTGCGCTCGCTCGCCTCGCCTTGCCTCCTTCGCGCCCAAGGAGGACAGTGGCGGCTGTGGGCGGCGGCCGCGGGCCGTATTCATACAGCCCGCGGGCCGTATCTTTGACATCCCTGTTGTAGAGGTTAAAAACAAAGTTTGTCAACCTTTACTAACCAATTTTAACATTGTAAACCTAAGATCCTGTTGATTTTTTTAAAAAATCTCAAATAACTTTTATCCTCTTAGATTTGAATACATAACAAAAGTCATATTAGAGAAGAAGAGAGAACATAGGATGGTGGGCGTTAGGTCCTCAGAACCATTTTTGAGGTGCCCGTATTGATTTTGGATCCTGTCTCCAGTAGATATCGCTGACCCATCCCTACCTCCTAACGTCCTTTGCTTTGTGGAGGATCCAGAATTTGGATACAAGGATTTCACTAGAAGAGGAGAACAAACGCCTCCAACTTTCCGAGCTCAGGTATCTTCGTTGAGTATCTCCAAGGCTCGCAAATACTTATGACCTCTGTGGCTGATTTCTCACATCTTCTTCCTTTCTTTCCAAGTGTTGCAACCTTTCCTCATAGGGGGGACTCCGTTAGTTCCTTGATCGTTTGACTTGTCCTCCTTTGAACTTCTTAAAATTCCACTGTCATTTTTTTGAGACGTAATGTCCCCAACTGTGCAAAGCTAAGGGTACAAAGGGACTATTCTGGATATGAAGGGTTAGGATTTTGGAAATGCTTTATTTGCAGGTGCGAGGGGGCGGTCTTGGATGAACTCCTGGAGAGACAGGCAGGATAACTCTCAAGGCCATTTGCGGGGAGTTAAGAGCAGGTGAAGGTGTTGCCCTCGTCTTCTGCATGAGATACCCAGAAGCAATTGGTGGGCCTAACCCAGCAGGGCTACTATTATGGTCTTTAGATTCTTATCCTTAAAATTGTCTTAATTCTTTGCAGGAATTAAATAGAAGCAGAACTTCCCTATCTGTGTCCAGCTGCTACAGCTGGGATTATGCAATTGCAGAGTTACTTACTGTGATCTAGGGATGTGCACAGATGTTCTAAACATTCAAAATTCGATTGAAAGTGGACATTCGAATTCGAATAGAATGTCTTCACATTTGAATTTAGATATTCAAATGAATTTCGAATGATTTGAAACATTCGAATGTACAGATACATATTTATTACGTACAGATACATATATATATCTATGAATCTCATATGTATCTGTACGCATTTGCGCTTATGGTACGGGTCAAAAATGGGATAAAACGGGATGCGCATGAAATGCGTACAGATACGTATAAAACATACGAATGTTGTCGACATTTGTATCTACAAATACAAATGTTATCCAGATTCGAATCTTAACATTTGAACAAATAGTTTCAAATGTATTCAATTCAAATCAGATTTTATTGCATTCAGATTCTAAACATTTGAATCAAATTGAATGTTTGGATGTTCGATTTGACTCAAATTCGAAAGCAAAAAAAAAAAAAATTCAAGCACATCCCTACTGTGAACCAGTTTGGTCTAGTGCTTAAGGAGACAGACTCATATCTGGGAATACTGAGTTTGATTTCGCCCTCCCCCACGAAGCCAGCTGGGTGATCTTGGGCTAGTCACAGTTCTCTTCTGAGCTCTCGCTGACCCACCTACCTCACAGGTGCTGGAGAGAAGAACAGAAAGCTTTGTCAGCTGCTTTGAGTCCCCTTAAATGGGTGAGAAAAGTGGGGTAGAAAAGCCAACTCTTCTTCTTTGACTTCTTACAGAATAGCAAATACAACAACACCCAATTTCTTAATCATCACCTCTGATAGGAGTTTGTTTTTTCTTTTGCAAACAGGGACAGCTTGAAAATCTCCCAAATCCCCTAGGCATCCTAAGTATTGTAGTGGGGCAGAGGGTTTTTGTTTGTTTAAACCCAGATTTCAGATAGATTACATCAGGAAGAACAAGGAACAGCTCTAGAATGGGACTGTTGCAATACACACAGAGGGACTGATGAGGCTATTTTATTCTTCTGCAGGACTATACCTGGGAAGACCATGGCTACTCCCTCATCAACCGCTTGTATCCTGATGTGGGGCAATTGCTAGATGAGAAGTTCCAAGTGGTTTACAACCTGACATATAACACCATCGCTATGCACAGCGGAGTAGACACATCGATGCTTCGGAGAGCCATTTGGAATTACGTTCACTGTGTCTTCGGCATTCGGTGGGTTATTCAGTTGCTGCTGTGTCTGTCCTTTTCCCTTGCTTTCAGGCAGGTTGAAAGCTGTTCTGCATTCTCTGTGAACTTTTCATCCTGAGCCCTGCTGTCCTGCCAAGCTTACTTATAGACCTCTTGCATAGATACATGGCAGCCTGTTATTGATGCCATACCTATAAATAATGAAAATATTGGGCTTCCAGCACTGCAAATTTCACTATTGCTTAAATAAGAAGTGTGACTATCAAGAAAAGCAAAATGATCTTGCCTCTTACAGTTAGAATATTTTGCATATTTATAAGTTTAAACTGTTCATACTTTAATACTGTTCTGTTTACTTTGTGGTTATATAATTATTATGAGCACTGTTGGATAATTATTTATTTATATTTATATCTCGCCTTATACCTGAACGTCTCAGGGCATGTAACGACATTTAAAATCCAATTCATTAAAACAGGAAACAATCTATATTAAAATGATATTGTTACTGTATATTATTCCAGAATATCAACAACTTTGTACAGATCTGGGGAGGGTTGGGAAAGTGAGATGGGTAACCTCTAAGAACCTAAGAGGAGCCCTGCTGGATCAGGCCATAACCCATTTGGTCCATAAGAACCTAAGAGGAGCCCTGCTGGATCAGGCCACAGCCCATCTAATCCAGCATCCTGTCCCACACAGTGGCCCACCAATTGCTTCTGGGCATCTCAAACAGAAGACAAATCCTTATTCCGCTCTCGAATCCCTGCAAATGGCCTTGGGGGGGTACCCTGCTTGTCCCTCCAGCCTGGGGGCAGCACATGGACATCCATTCTAGATAAAAGCATTAAAGGAGCCCTGCTGAATTGGACCACAGCCTAACTAATCCAGTATTCTGTCTCAGACAGTGGTCCACCATTTGCTTCTGGGCATCCCTTCACCTCATTCCAGTTCTGCGCAAATGGCCTTGAGGGGCATCCCACCTGTCTCCCCAACCTGGAGACAGTACTTAGGCCTTCATTCTAATTCCCATGGATTCACCTGTTGTGTGTGCTTCGCCAAGTCCACTGTGAGTGACTGGTCCTGCCATGTGCATCTCCTCTGATGGACCTTGCCAAACGTGCATGACTCAGAGGCTGACTCATGTAATTTTATAGAGAGAACGGATGTTAGTCTCACTTGGAGGATGTGGGCAGACCTGTTCTGCCTCTGCCTCCGCTGAATCTGCAATGTGAGCAGAAAGGTTCCTCTAAGATCGTGGTGGTCAGCTGGACAGCTGGGCCCTTTTCCCTCTCGTTTCTTCTTCCCGCCTGTATGAAACCAGGCCAGGAGCTGCAGGAGGTTCACTGTTGACTTGAAGGTATAATGGTGCTTCTGATGTGGAGGTATTAAAGCTGCATTTCCAAAGAAGGAACTCCATACAATGATAAGCCTTCTACAAGCAAAACACATGGGACCTGTTTATACTGAAGTTAGTGGGATGAAGCAAAGATCAAGCACAGAGGGAACCCTCTGCACTTCATGTGCTGGGGAAATCCCCAACCAGACTACCAGTGCTTGAAGTGTGGATGGCATGGCACAGCCGGATCACCATGGCAATATCTGGTGTGCACCTGGATGTTATGGTGATTGGCCTGTGGCATGCAGTTGCAAACGCTGTGCCCAGGAGCTCACCGGCTTCTTTTGGTCAGGTCATAGACAAGGTGCTACTTGTTCACAGCTAATGGCAATCAGATAATGAGGCTCCTTTGGAGTAGCTGGAACCACTCCAGCAAGATAGGGGTGACCAGGTGCATGGTGTAGTTCCCCTGGTTTTAATCTATCTTGAGTACACACAGCCAAGAAATACTTCCTTTGCAGAAGACCTGGTAAGCCAGGCTTCACAAGTGTGGTGTTGCCAGATGTTTTAAGATAGTTGTGCCTTGCGCAACATTTTTCATTTAAGGCGGTTTTGCTCATATAGCGTGGTTAAAATTCAGGTTTATTTGTGTAGCGTGAAACCACATCAGCCAAATTGCGTTCTGAAAACAATGGCTGGTAACGGGAAATAGGTAGGAAAAACAAGTGTTTCCTTCAGGAAGGTTAAACAGTCTAATGTGATGGCACAGTAGTGTTAATCCTAAACAGTGGTGCGTTCCAGCAAACATAAGTCGGAAAATGTGTTTGGGCTCTTTTAGGTTGTGAGAGAATGAGATGAACTATGCAGTATATGCTCTTAAGTGTCCTGTCATTGCTTATTTATAGGTATGATGACTACGATTACAGAGAAGTAAATCAGCTTCTGGAGCGCAGCTTGAAAATCTACATCAAAACTGTCGCTTGCTATCCAGAAAAAACTACTAAGAGGATGTACACTCACTTTTGGAGACATTTCAAACATTCTGAGAAGGTAGGACAACCCTCCTTCTATGGGTAGATGTTTCCTTCCTACATCTTCTGGCCCCAGAGAACTTGTCTTAGCCTCTTAATAGTTCCTCCACAGCCACAGTATGATAAAGCTGGAGGAACTGTGCCCCTCTCTTGGTTCCCAGGGGCCTCTTTGTACTTACCTTTCCAGAGTGGTTCCAGCCACTCTTGGGTAAGTGCATAAGAACATAAGAGGAGCCCTGCTGAACTGGGCCACAGCCCATCTAGCCCAACATTCTGTCTCACACAGTGGCCCACCAATTGCTTTTGGGCCTCTCAAGCAGAAGACAAAGGCAAATCCTTCACCTGCTCTCAAGTTCTTGCAAACTGTCTTTAGAAGCATCCCACCCATCTCCCCAACCCGGAGGCAATACCTAGGCATCCATTTCTTAGAGCTGTCCAAACTGACTGCTATCACCACCTCTTCTGGAAGCAAACTTTAAAGACCGATGTCCCTTTGAGTGAAGAAATACTTCCCCTTGTCTGATCTGACTCTCCTACCCATCAGCTTCATACAGGGTGCCCCCTGGTTCAAGGGTTGTGTGATAGGGAAAATAATTTTTCTCTGTCTACCTTTTCCATACCACGCCAGATTTTACATACTTCAGTCGGGTCCCCCCTTAAATACCATCTTTCAAGGCTGAAGAAGCCCAGATGTTCCAGCCTGACTTCGTAAGGGAGACGTTCTAGCCTGTCTTCTCTCTAGTGATGCTGCATCCCAGGACCAGAAAGCTGTGGAAGAAAATCTCTCTGCCCAGGTTTAGAGCATCTCAGTACATGTTCTTTCCAATCACAGTAACCTTTCCTTTCCTTCCAGGTACACGTCAATCTCCTCCTCCTGGAGGCCCGCATGCAAGCTGCTCTCCTTTATGCGCTCAGAGCCATCACGCGCTACATGACCTGAACTGACTGTCTTCCCCCTTGCCCAGCAAGGGGCAGGCTGGTTGCCTGGATGGGAGGGGGGGGAGCTTTTCTCAGAAGAGACATGTTCTGGAATGCCTTGCATGGAACTCTTGTGGCTTCCTCTACCTGTGGCTGTTTGGAGACATGATGTGTGTTTGTGGAGCTGTTTTGAGCCTTTCCTGGCCAGAAGGCGAATCAAGAGGCAGCTGGGAGACTAGATTCTTCTGGGGCAAAACAAACAAACAAGATGCCTTTTCCTTTTTTGGGACTGTGCTCCCGGGGCTGTCCTCGGTTCACTGAGTGATCAGCTTGCTCTCCTGCCGGTGCGCGAGGGCAGCTCATCTTTCAGGACTTGGATCGCTGGCTGCTATGTGGCAATTCTGGAAGACATCTGTGTCACTTTCTCGAGTGGATGCCCATTTCTCTGCCCAGTATGGATTTGAAATCAGCTATGGCTTTCTGCTGTGGTTGCTCCCGTTTGCCTCCCCGTTGAACCCGCCCAGAACTGATGGCAGCGCAACGGAAGCTGGATCTTTGCCGCTGCGCCTTTGGCGATGGAGTTACTGCAGAGCCCGCAGAGGCAAAGGCTTGATCTAACCAAAGAGATCACTTCGCTGTGACTGAGTGCTGCTCCTTTGACCTGTGCGACCCCTGTCGTCTCTAGGGCTTTGAATGTAGGACCCTGGACGCTCAAGCAGGCCACCTTGAGAAGTTGAGAAAACCAGATAAATCTGAAAATGAGCCACTTGCCGTGCCAGGGGTGGCAACGACATGATGCTTCTCATGTCTTAGCCTAAGTCACTCCACTCCAAGTGCCCCCCTTGCACAATAGAGAGGGACGGGGGCGTTTTCCAGCCCCTGAAAAGGGAGCAGCTTGTGTCAGAGGTCAAACTCAGGAAGGAAGGTCAAGGCCATGCCATTATTTTTCTTCCTCCCTATGGGAAGGGGGGAAATGTCGGCTTTGCCAAGGAATGGAAGGGATTTTCAGGTGACGAAACCAGAGAGGAGCGCACAGATCTGATCCCCATACATCCCTTTAGAGAGCACCACTTCAAGACATAGGAGCTTGTCTTCCCCCACCATCCCCCACCCTCCAGCCAGGCCTAAACTCTTCCATTTACCCAAAGGAGTGTTTAATAGATCGTCCAAAGAGCCTTTCCTTCTGTCTGTGCAATAGAATAAGCTGGAAAGGCGTGTGCGACTGTGAAATCTTTCCCTTCCGGGTCGATCAGAACTGCCATCTTGAAATGCTACTGAGCGTCTTTTTCTTAATGTTCTCCTACGTGCATAGATAGATCTGGGATGAAAAAAGTACTGTAGCATCTTCTAGAAGCAGTCTTTTCCTCCTCCTCCAGCCAGATGTTAGCTTATTACTTTCAGCAAATGTTTACATAAACAATCATACAAATCTCTAAGCCATCACTGCCAGGCTAAAGTTGTATAGTCCTTTCTTTATCAACTAGCAGAATCAGTTTCCCATGAATCTGTGGAAATATAATCCCTTCACACTCAAGGGTAATGGAGAGAATCTAAATTGGCTTATTGTAATTTTTTGGGAGGGAGGGTCTTGCACTTTTTAATCCCACCCCAAAGTCTCACACACACACACCCTCAGTTGACCAGAGCATGTGACCCTCTGCATGAAGGCTGGATTTTTGTTACTTAGAATTGGTGTTTCATGGAGAAGGGAAAAAAAGGTTTTGTTTTATGAACCTTCCATACATGGCGCCACAAATGTTCTTGGAGGTTCCCCGTGTATCAAACTTGACTTGTGTCCCCTGGTCAGTAAATAGGTTGCTACACTAAATGGGATGGGGGAGAGGGAGGGAAGTTCTACCCTTGCAGGCTCTCAGATTATATCTGATTTTCATTTCAAGAAGGAACTCAGTGTCCATAATTTCAACAAGTGAACGTCTTCAGGAAATAGATGTGGTTGCACACTAGCACTCGCCTCTTTCTTTTTCACATCACTTTCACAAACTTGACTTTTCACTGCTTGGGTTTGCGCTTCGTTGTGACAGTGAATACCCTGCTCTGGGCTGGACATGTACCTGCAGGGTTTGGGTTCCCCATGTATGTGTACTACCCCAAGGCGTGAGAATCCCATTCTTAGATACCCTCAAGGCCAGAGTCCTTGCTGCTCCTTTCCAGATTGAGCCGGTGATCCATGACTGGATGCAGTGTTGGGCTTCCTTGGCTTGGATCAACCATTACCAATCTTGCAAACTTCAACTCCCATCAGGCACAGCTGGGCTGGGCTGCTGGGAGCTGATTTGAGTTGCTTGTATTATAAGTGCCAAAATTAGGCTAAGCTAGTCTTGCTCTGTCTGGGTTGGACTCTCAGGCTTGTTTGGGGAGAGGCATCACTGGGAAACCCATATTGCTCCGGTGCTGACCCTGTCTCAGCCCTCATGCAGTGAATGTGCCCTGGAGATTCCCAGGGATGGATGGATGGCAGTGCTTGCTGCCTTCAATCCTAGAAGGGACTAAACCTTGGCCTTTCAGGTGGTCACAGGAGATGGCCCCTGTGTTCTTTTGGTTCTGTCACCACTTGAGAGATCCATGTTAACGTCACCTGCTCCCAGTGATGCTAAAACAAGTATTGCAGGCCTTTGTCCCACAAGAATGGTTGGAGACCTGGATTCATTTTCTGGGTCCTCCCTTTACACCTGGGCCACAGCCCAGAAAAGTGTCTGAAGATCCCTGAAGATTTCAAGTTGGGTACAGAGTCCTAGTTTCTGTTGGCACTGACTCAGTTGTGTTTCTCCTCCGTTCCAAGTCCTTGGCGTCAGGATTGGCTTGGTTTCTGTTGATCAGTTGAGAAGCTGTCAAAGACCTTTCTGAGTCCTCCTCCTCGCTCCCTGAGTGGTTAAGCTTCACTTAAGGAACTCTCTACAGTTTTGGCGTGTTAACTTTGTACGCATCTCACATTGCAAAGCGAAACCCGAGCATTTCTGTTGCCGGGTCTTAACTGTATAAGCATGCTGTGAGACACAGCGGCAGACCTTCGGGTTAAGTTGTTCCATTCATTTATTTTTCCCACCGGGAGTTTATTTAACTCTTACCAAAATAGCCCACCATCCTAGCTGCCTACCCCCTGGATCATTGGCAGTTTTGCACATGCGGGTGGCAGATGCACTGTGAAGTCCAAACACTCGCTTGTCCCACATCTAGCCTGAGCTGAGCTGGTCTTGAGCTCAGTTTCCTCCTCCTGTTTTTCATCTGTCTGTCGTCTCCGTCCTCCACCCCTCCACCCCACCCCCCAATCCTGGTTTTCTAAGCTAAATATATACCCTCCCCTTTCCCTTAATAGGGTGTAGAAGCTGCTCTGTTTATATTGGGATCCAAATGCTGTTCTGTTTTGTTAGTTCTCATGTGTCTATTGCTGCTAGATCTTGCGAAATTCTCCTGTTTGACCTTGCGAGGTGATTTGGGAGCAGTTAAAATGCGGGGCGGGGGGGGGGGGCGGTGGCGGCAGAGAGAACCGAACGTCAGTCGCCTTAGGTTGGATGTGCTACTACCATTTCACACAGTGCTGGTCTCTGAAATGGCACAGGATCTCCTATCTGGGGAGGCTTTCGTCTCCACAGTGCTAACCTGACACCCCACCCACCCATAACCTTCTGCCCCGGTGTCCAGCAGTGATGCAAAACCTGGCAATTGATGCCATCTTCTTTGTTTCTTTCATTTGTACATTCTTACACTTGACTCTTTTATCCATGTTGTGACTTTGCTACCATCACTTCTCAGTTTTGTGTGTTTTTGAGAAATAAAATTGCTTTTTCCCCGTTTTCCAGAGCATGTGCATTCAGTTCTTAGCTGTACTGACTAAACTTACACAAGGGTTGGGAAGGGGGAAGAATGAATAATAAAGGCTACACTGAAGAGGCTGGCTGTTTTATTTTTTGTTGGGTTTATGTTAAAAACTTGTCTGAAGTTTAGCATATTCAGCATTTTTTTCTTTTGCAAAGGAAGTGGGGAAAGGATCAGAAGGAAGCCAATGAAGCGAGCTTGAATATTGCCCTAGACAAAAAAAAGTACCTACCATTTCTAGTAGAAAATTACCTTTCTAGCTTCCACAATTCCAGAACACTTATGCAAATAGGTGCATGAGCACATCTGGCAATTCAAGGGCAATTATGCAATAATTACATAAAAAAACACCCTGTTTGGAAGCAACCTAAGTGGGAACATGAACAGCAGAAACTAAGTTGTTGTTTTTCAAAACCATGTGTCCATGTAGCTGGTGAAGAAGAAGAGTTGGCTTTTCTACCCCGCTTTTCTCACCCATTAAAGGG
>MTQE01001424.1:10710907-10730022 GCA_014337955.1 Aspidoscelis marmoratus
TTCTCACCCATTAAAGGGGACTCAAAGCAGCTGACAAAGCTTTCTATTCTGCGCCCAACACCAGACACCCTATGAGGCAGGTGGGGCTGTGAGAGCTCAGATGAGAGCTGTGGCTAGCCCAAGGTCACCCATGTGGCTTCATGGAGGAGGGCGGAATCAAACCCGGTATTCCCAGATAAGAGTCCGGCTCCTTAGCCAGTAGACCAAACCGAGCAGCCAAATCATGTCTCTGCAGATGCTGCTGAACTGCAAAGCCCATGATGTTCCAGTAAGATTAACTAATGGCCAGGAAAAGCGATGAGAATTTAAATTCTGCAGTGGGCAGAGGGATGGATTGTGTTTACCCCTAACCTAGCTCTGTGGAATCCAGAGTTCTTTAATAGCAAATAGCAGAGCTTACCAGTGCTTAAAGCTCTCTCCAGAAATCAAAGCATACACCTTCTTTGCTGTATTCCGGAGCTCCGTTAACAGACTACAATAGACAAGTGTTTTATTTGTATTTCCATAACAACCTTGCTAGATAAAGTTAGGGTTGGTGCCTTTCAGATCCACATGTGTCTGCAGTGAGCGGCTGTAGCTGCTGTCCTGCCCTTACCAGTACAAGCCGATCTGTTTCCTCTTTCTGCTCAGCATTATGTCCCTGTTTGGCCTTTGGAGTTTACCACTCACACGCTCAGGCAAGCCTCCTTTCTGGGTTTTCTCTTTTTGCAAAACTTCGGGTTTGCCACAGGGCTTGTGCAAATGAGGTTTTATTTGCAAGCATCGCCAGCATTTCTTCCTGTTTCTGTGTTCTATGGAAACTGAAAAGCATTTGGAAAGTGGGTTTCTGTGCAAGACTAGGAAGTTTTTAAAAGAAAAATCTGCAGTACTGATGTGACTACATAGCTGCTCTGAAGTAGAGGGGAATTGAACGGGGTGGGTGGGAATAAAGGCAGAGTTGTCACGCCAAGAGCTTAAAAGCTTGAGTCCTTTCTGGTCTAGTAGTTAGGGAGCTGGACTCTTTATCTGGGAACACTGGATTTGATTCTGCACTCCTCCACGAAACCAGCTGGGTGACCTTGGGCTAGTCACAGTTTTCTTTCTGAGCTGTCACAGCCTCACAGACAACAGGGTGTCTGTTGTGGGGAGAAGAACAGAAGGTTTGTCAGCCGCTTTGAGTCCCCTTAAATGGGCAAGAAAAGCAGGGTAGAAAAGCCAACTCCTTTGTTTCTTTTTCAAGCGTTTTTCAGTTCAGAGTTGGCTAAGTGTGAGACCATGGCCAGAAACTATAGCTTTTTACCATCAGATTTACAGTAGGTATTCTAACTGTAATAGTCACTTCCTTTGGGCTGCCTTGTCCCATTAGTTGCTATGCTACTTGTGACAGAATTTATCTTTAGCCACTTGGTTCCATAGGTGGCTCTCAAGTCAACTTGGTTCCAGGCCATGTTCTCCACGATTAGGAACAGCAGATGTTAGTTGACCCCTGAAGGTCCATTGGTTGGCCACTGTGCTTTACAAACTGTCAAATGCATTGTGGCATATGTTTCCATGGTCATTGGCTGCCCAGAAAGCAAATATTTTGATTTAAGGTATTTTTCCTCTTGCGCTGCTGGTTAAAGAAGAGAAAGGTTTACTAATATTAGTAATTTCCTTGTAGCCACACCTAAGTTCACGAACTGGAGCGCCAGCTTGGGCACAAACCAGGTTAGGGAAACAGGCAGGATGCCCTTCAAGGGAATGGAGAGCAGGTGAAGGTTTAGTCTTTGTCTTCTGCTTGAAGTCCAAAAGCAATTGGTGGACCACCGTGTGAGATGGGATGCTGGATTGGATGGACTGCGGCCTGATCCAGTGGGGCTCCTCTTAGATTCTTGTGTTGTAAACGGAAACTCTCATCATTCATAACTATTGTCAGAGCTAATGGGAGGATGGAGTACCTACCCACACCTACGACATTTGAGGGAAACCAATCTCGGAAGCCTCCATGATTGAATTCACGTAATTCTGTCATCCTGAGCACTTGTTTTGGCTTATCATGAATGAAGCTTTGAAGAACAGAAGGCTACTGTCCTGACTTTAGATTTCAGGATTTAGTCAACCCCAATTTTGTAACCACTTCTGGCACAACAAACTTTATCAGCGGAGAGCAGCACGGGCAAATAAACAGATGATATGGTATGGCAGATCCTGGTTAGTAGAAGATAAGGAGGCAGGCAAAGGGTGGTTCATGCCAGCATGTAGCAAAGGTTTAACACCACAGCTTCCATGAGTGGACTTGTAGTCCCACAGCAGCTCATACCAGCGATTGTGACATAGGAAAGAGGAGGGAGCTCTTACAAAATGTCCTGCAGAAGAGGGAATGTCAAGATGCAACCAGTGGAGGCAGGACTTGGTTGAAATCCCATCTATCTACACACCTAACAGAGATACACAAGGAATGTTGGAGCTTTTGGGGTTTTACACTTCTGATCTAAGAGTGTAATAAAGATTGATTTGTATGAAAATTTGGAAAACGTCATACTTTAGACTCCAACTCTTGCAGAATTTGGCTTCAAAGAAGTATGTTTGTGAGGATTTCAGGTTATGTCACAGACATGGAGATTCATACCAGATGCCAATGCTACATCACTACTGGTTCAGGTGGACACAATCCGTCCCTCTGCCCATCAGAGAATTCAAGTTCTCATCACTTTTCCATTAGCTAGGCTTGCCGGCAGCACATGCAACATCTGCAGAGCCACGATTTGGCCACTCACTGGCTAGATGGACCCACAGTTTGTGTTGTTCTTAAAATAAATTTTAAAAATAGGTTTCTGCTCTTTGTTTCCCCAACTTAATCAGTTGCCTGCAACTACGATTTATCTTAGCACCTCCATGGAGGGAGAAACCAGCCAAGATCTTGCAAATTAATCTTTTCATCCACAAGCTAGAGCCTTAATAAAGCTTATCTCATGCTTTTCCTAATTTCCATGAACAAACCTCTCTAATGTTGTATATCCAGTCCATTGACACAGAAAGCAAACTCTCAAGGAGATAAGAAGCTGGAAGGCGTGGCATGGAGAGTCTGTGGGCTTGCAAAGCAACATTCACGATGGTGCTATCAAGCCATGACTTATGTGTCAACCGCCGGCACTGATAAAATACTGCAGACAGAGCATTAATATATCACCTTAAAGGCTGTGGCCGGGGTGGGGGAGGAGATGACGCTTTCCTGCATTCTGCTGATTGGTTCTATGGGGCTTGCAATGTAAGGATGTAGGCCCACAGCACAAATCAGGAATCTGCTCTTATTTGCCTACAAAAATGGCCTGGGGTGGAGGGAATCTTTTTCAACTGAATGCACAAATGGGTGTGTGTGTATTTTCTTGCATTTAGGGGGAAACTCAGGCAAAACAAACCAGGTCCCAAAACTCTGTATATTCCTGTTACCCTTCCATGTATTTCCAACCAGTCAAACCCCACTAAAAAATAAATAAATCTGGGGTAGGTTACAGAAGCTGTCCTGCGCCGACTGCAACAAAAGGGATGGTGGTGGTGGAAGCAAACAGGCTTATATCCACATGTGGGAAATGATGGGACACAGAGGTGACTAGTGGCAGTTCTGCCATGTCTCTTGCTCCAGCCTTTGACATTTGTTGTGACCTGCCCTAGGAATTTGGGGTAAAAGACAAGGGATGGATGGATGGATGGATGGATGGATGGATGGATGGATGGATGGATGGATGGATGGATGGATGGATGGATGGATGGATGGATGGATGGATTTGCAGCCACATACATCATGCCCTGCACAGTTTCAAAGGACATGAGGAAGCATCCCTTCCAGAGGGCAGGCTTAAAAGCACAGAGGGCATCTTTATGGCTCTGGGGGCAATGGGGAAAACATTTTCTGCTCTCAGGTGCTTCCTTCAGTGGGTTCATTCATTCATTCATTCATTCATATTTCTATTTCTATCCCACCCTATTCCTAAAGGTCTCAGGGAAGGACAAGTCATGATGGACATTGGAATGATGGTATGAAAATGTTTTTGGTGCCGACAACTTTGATATTCGTAGAGATCAACAAATAGTCTTATTTGGGGGGGAAAAAATCACCCGGTTGCTTATAGGATTCCTAAAGGAGACTCTGCTGGTGATTGAGAATGACATACGACCAGCGGAGTTGAAAGAGGGATTATTGAAACTACAGAAATATGTGCTGGCAGTACCACAAGATGGATGAAGGGAGGGAGGATTGGTTGGGGACGGTTGAGTTGGGTGGTGGTGGTTGTGCGATGTTCTTTGAGATTTTCAGGAGTTTTCATGAATACTGTACTCTTATTTGTATAGTTTTGAGTTGATGGAAATAAAGTTTAAATAAAGGAAAAAGGAAAGGAAAAGAAAAATAACATATTTTGCCTCTTCTCTCCCGGCATGGCCTTGGCCCAAGTGAGAACGAAGAACTCCTAAACCTTTTACACCTCCATAAGATTGCGTCTCCAGTAACTTCTGGGTACTTGGAACTCCTAGCAATTGCTGTGGGTTAGCAGACAGTTCTGCTGAAGCTGTTTGTGACACAGAGGTTCTTCAGCCCTGAAGCTAGCTCGGGTGGCCTTGGCTGGATCACGTTGTTGCTCCTGTCATGGACATAGGAGATAGGAGGCATAAGCCCCCTTCACTTGCTGATTAGTTCAGCAATGGCAAGCCAGCTCTTCTCTTGATAGCTACTGCTTGCACATGTTCAAAACATTACAGCTGATGGACCAATACGTGCTGGAAGTCTCTGACGGACAGAGGAGCCCATGATGATTCCAAGGGCACATGGCTTTGTCATTAGCCTGCTCCAATGCTCCTGATGAGACAGTTTAAGCGCACACTGAACCGCAAAGCTTGTTTGCAAAGTGGAATTCAAAGCCAACAGTGACAGTCCTATTGGGTGGAAATTGTTGCTTGTGTGCCTGATTTATTTTTATGTGTTTTTTTTTTTAAAAGACGTGGAATTTTGCATAGTGCAGGCTAAGAGCTTAATAGAAGGCGATAAATGCACAAGGGCAACAGCCCCAAATCTCAGACAAACATGTAAATGGCCTTTTGTTTTCCTGATATCTTTATCCTGCCGTTTCTCCATGGAGGTCATTCTGATGGTGGGCACGCAGGGCGTTCCTTGCATTTAGCCAGACTAGAGAGGAAGCATTTTGCCAGGAAGGAAGGAGAAAGGTTTACATCAAATTTATACCTACTCTGTTCAAAGTGCTGTATATAGAATTCCCCCCTTCTTTTTTAACAGAAGCACAACTGTAAAAGAACAAGAAAGTATGCCTGCTTTTCAAAATCTCTCTATTCTTCATCTTGGGATTGGATCAGACAGTTTCATTCAAAGAGGATGTTTCTAATACATGTCTCTCTCCTAAGAGCCAGTTTGGGTGAGACAGTTTCATCTAGTGCAGTGGTTCTCAACCTGGGAGTCGGGACCCCTTTGGGGGTCGAACTACCCTTTCAGAAGGGTTGCGATGAGTCTCCCACTGCCCTTCCCTCCTACCTCCCAGCTGCTCCGCCCCCGTGGTTGGGGGTCTCCACAACATGAGGAACTCCATTAAGGGGTCGCGGCATTAGGAAGGTTGAGAACCGCTGGTCTAGTGGTTAAGAAGAAGGACTCCTATCTGGAAATACCAGGTTTGATTCTGCCCTCCCTCATGAAGCCAGCTGGGTGACCCTGAGCTAGTCACAGCTCTCTTCTGAGCTCTCACAGCCCCACCTACCTCACAGGGTGTTCTGTTGAGGGGAGAAGAATAGAAAAGCTTTGTCATCCACTTTTGACTCCCCTTAAATGGGTAAGAAAAGCGGCGTAGAAAAACCAACTCTCTTCTTCTTCCTTCTCTTCTTCTTCTTCTTCCTCTTCCTCCTCCTCCTCTTCTTCCTCTTCCTCTTCTTCTTCATGACTGACCACCACAGAAGCAGGAGATTTTGCTCACCATTGCTTGTACCTATCCCTCACTTCAGTTTCATACTTTATCCTGCCTGAAGGGATTGCTAAGAGAAAGCAACTTGCTAAAGATTGTTTGTGGCCACTGTATGCCAGCACGGATTTGGACGCCAGGTCTTAACCCAACACACCGAGTATTTGCATACTCAGACTTCCCTGGAAAAACGCCCCAGGGAAGCAAAGTTCTGGAATGGTTTGAGTGTCTACCTTTTGGGATGCTCAAGACTTGGCTGGCACTGAACTAAGCCCTGGCTAAGCGTGAATCACCTCCATTAAGGAGGTTATCGCATTGCTGCAGCAATGGCACCAGCACACACGCACAGCACGGTCGCTGCAGTGATGCACGCACAACCACACCTCCACCACCAGTCACAAGCTCCATTTCCATCTCTTCCACCTGGAAGAGGTGCGAATGAAGCATGCAAGGCTTTCCCAGCCCTGCCACTAGGATAGAGGTAGAGCAGGTAGAACTATTCGACCGTACGTGCTGAGGAACTCCTGCATGCAGAGCTGCTTCTGGTAAAGAAGAGTTGGCTTTTCTACCCCACCTTTCTCTCCCATTTAAGGGAACTCAAAGCAGCTGACAAACCTTCTGATCATCTCCCACAAAAGACACCCTGTGAGGTAAGTGGGGCTCTGAGAGCTCAGAAGAGAGCTGTGACTAGCCCAAGGTCACCCAGCTGGCTCCATGGAAAAGTGCCGAATCAAACCCGGTATTCCCAGATAAGAGTCCATCTCCCTAACCACTAGACCAAATTGGCCCTGCACAGTGTGGATGCAACATCTGAGAGTCCCCCCCCTCCCCATCTTCACCTTTTTGCCAAGTCTGAAAAGGCTCACTACCCTGTTTCCCTGGAAATAAGACAGGGCTACGTTCCCATAGGCATTTAAATCCAAACTGAATCTGACTTTGTATTAACAGACACTGCATATAGGAACGCTTGGGTTGGCTGGTCAGTTTGGAGGGACTTCTGGGACTGTGGGTAGCTCTGCCTCAGCTGCCAGAAGGGTGTGTTGTCTTCTTCTCCTGCAGGCCAGGAGCGAATGGAGTTCTGGCAGAAGGTTTGCCTCTTGTTTGCTACACACAACAGAGCTCAAGGCCTCCACAGTCGCTTGTTTTTGCTGCCTCTCTGTTGCCAGGTATGATAACTGTTGGCAAACAGAACTTCATTGGGAGCTGTTATCTCCCACAGGTTACTTATCAATCGTTGCAGACAGCCACTGGCCGATGAAGGAGCAGGTGTGTGAGGAAACGTGAGGGATAGGTAGTGATGGATGGGATCAGCAGAGCTTTGTTAAGCAGTTACCTATTAAAGGAGAGGGCCGTTCGATGCTGAAATTCCTAATAAGGGCTATGGCTTCTGGCCAAATGTAGAGTCAGTCATAGGCATCTACAGATAGGGGATGAAGAATACGCCAAGGGTGGACCTTAGAGATAGAAGACCAGATGATAGTACTCAACTTAGCAGACTGATAGACTGAAGCAACCCAAGTGGGGACAGGATAGCTGGGGGAGCAGAAACCCCTCAGTTCTACTTCCACTACAGAACCCGGCAAATGCAACAGGTGATCCAAGCAGCCGGAACTGTGGCACCATGCATGCACCTATTAACCCAGTGCCTTACCACCCAAGGCATATTGGGGCAATGTGGCACCTTCCTGTGTTTCCAGACTGTGCAAGATGAAAGAAGGAAGGTGATAGGTATAATACTTAATGGTAAATTCCAAAAGAATATAAAATGGGCAAAAGAGAGATGGCTGTTGGTAGGATTTGATGGTTTAGATTTAAACCTGCAAGGTAAAATATTGTTAGAACAACTGATTTTGGCAGCCCATTTTGCAGTGACATAAGAAGAAGAAGAGTTGGCTTTTCTACCCCACTTTTCTCACCCATTTAAGGGGACTCAAAGCGGCTGAAAAAGCTTCTCTATTCTTCTCCCCACAAAGGAACACCCTGTGAGGGCTCAGAAGAGAGCTGTGATTAGCCCAAGGTCACCCAGCTGACTTCACAGGTAAGGGTGGAATCGAACCTGGTATTCCCAGATAAGAGTCCGGCTCCTTAACCACTAGACCAAACTGGCTCACTGGAAAGAGTTGAGTTGAATGTTTTTGTATGGTCACACAGACCAGAATCAGAAACGCTGCAAAGATAAAAAAGAAAAAATGGAACCTGCAGAACTGGATTCGATAGGTCACAGATGCAACGAAGTCTGATTTATTAAATGAAAAATGAAAAATATGTATGGGCCATGTACAGAAAAGGAAATGGGCAAAGGGATGTGATTATGGCCATGGTCCCACCTTCATTTTGAACCTTCAGTCCATCTTCAGGTCTGACTGCTTGCGCCTTTTCATTTCTGTCTGTTTTATTTGTGGACTTTCCACCCTTCATTTGAGCTTTCTTGAATGGAAAATCCACAAACAGAACAGAAATGAAAAGGTGCGAGCAGTCAGATATGAAGATGGACTGGAAAAGGTTGAGAATGATGGTGTCACCATGGCCTTTATGAAGAGAAGATGGGAGCTGGAAAGGGAAAAGCAGAGGGGGAAATCCTGTTATATGATAAATGGTTTTGACTTATGGACCTGGAGGGCTTGGATACTGGTGGAATATCCACGGTTTATTTCATAATATCCAAGTATAGTGGAATAAGTAAGTGACATCTGGATGAAGCCTCAGTCACTTTGGCAGCTTCCAGATTAGCAGAATAAAACCTGCTGTTATAAAAAGTATGCAGCTTGCCTGCTATGAGGACACGACACACCATCTGGATTAGAGCACCCTCCCCACAGCTTCCTCCTTGGCAGCTGCAAGACTTTGGTGGCATGTGTCACCGGGGGGGGGGGGAGCAGCCAATGGGAGCTGACCTGCAGGCTCAAGTATCGCTTGCTGGCCGGACTAGCAGGAACATTCAAATTTACATGAAACTGCGGAGCGAGTGCTGTTCATTCCTCAGTAGGTAAATCTGAAGTGGTAGCATAATGCGCCGCCGCTACGCAGGACTGGACATCAGGTGTGACGCGCACAACTCGGCTGTGCATTCTGGTACACAGTTTTCCCAAATCTGTACACAACCTATAAATAACAATTGGACCCAGAGTTCATTGGAACAAGCAGGAACTTGATTTAATATAGAACAAGTGATTTTAGCATAATACCTTATTTTTGTCAGGAGTGCCCTGATCTATACAACTACCACATTTATACTAATTATACTAATTATCTACAATACCCAATTAGCTTATGCCATCTGTCTCCCCTGGGAATTCAACCCAAGCTGCCAGTGCCAGCCACCTAGAAACTCTAGCCAATCATGCATCTTCCCTGGGGATTCCATTCAATCAGCCTTATAACTTCAGGCATACCTGGGCCACAGATGAACAGATCTGTGTTTTATGGTCTTGTGGAATTTTGAAAAAAGTGTTGAGAGTGTCTTTAATAACATGGCTTCCAGGTAAGCTGGATCTCAAACAGAGCCTCTCATGCCTCCATTCTGCTTACTTTGGGAAATCTGTAGACCTGCTTCTAGAAATATCTGCATCTCAGACCGTGTAATCAACTGAGGAGAACTGACCTAAGTCCCGTTCTGATTAGGACATCTTAAGTGCTGAACTAGTTCACTTGCTCTTAGACAGGCAAAGTTCATTAGCTGTAAAACAAAAAAGCAATTTCATATCTTACCTCTGTGTGCAGCCAATAACAGATGGCTTATGAATGGGATACACAAGGTGTTGGCTCATACTAAGGTCATTGGCATAAAAGATAAAGAGAATACAAGAAAATGGGCATATGAGGATGCAACACAGACATTTTCTGTGGTTATTTGCAGCCTTAGAATTGTTGGATTAATGGAATTCTCTGTGTTGAGCCAAGGCCCTGGTTGGACAAGTCCAAAACAGGTTGGCCTATTCATGAGTTCGAATTGAGATCATAACAGTGCTGGACAGATATGGTTCTGAAGCCATCCCCATCTTGGGCTGCACTGCTTGCACATTTCTGCAGAGATCAGCCTGGGGGTCCTCCACAGAGCCCTTGGCTCTCCATCCCTGTTGCTACACCATATCAAAGTTGTTTCCTATTGGATGCCGTTCATGTCACTCGCAGGAGACGTTTGTGATTGGATGCTGTTCATGCCACTCAAGGGAGTCGAGGCGAGTGTGTTTGCAGTTCTTTTTAAAGCCTGCTCTTCCATCTCTAAGAGGAAATACTGGGCACCACCCACCACAGAACAGTTCTGCCTCCTTCAGACCATCCCGCCACTCACATGTGAGGAAGCGGAAGACAGACTGGAATTCCAGGCCGGCCTGAGCGTTTGTCAGTCCTGTAAAAACAGGACTACATTTTAGGATGGTCTAATGCAGCAGTTCTCAACCTTCCTAATGCCGCAACCCCTTAATGCAGTTCCTTATGTTGTGGAGACCCCCAACCATGGGGGCGGGGCAACTGGGAGAGGGGAGGGAGGGGCAGCAGGAGACTCGTCGCGACCCCTCTGAAAGGGTAGTTCGACCCCCAAAGAGGTCACAACCCACAGGTTGAGAACCACTGGTCTAATGGGTGTAGGCTGGCTTGGAATATGACTTAGATTAAATTGATGTGAATTACAGGACCAGGGGGCTGACTCAGATCGACCTAAAACCTGGGTTTTAGGGATTGATACTCTCAATTTTATGGCTTATTTTAATAAAATAATTTTGTTTTTTAAGTTTGCTGTTCACTACACCGATGTAATAAATGGCCTTTTCTGCACTTAGCTCAGTTAATCTGTATTAGATCCATAATAGCTAGATATGTGTTAGCTAGGTCCGGATCAACCACACGCAGAGTCATCTACATTGAGTGAACTTTAGAACAGCAAATGTGTGCTAATGCATACTAGAAAAGATACAGACCATATTCATTTGGTTTACCATTAATCTGGATTAGCAAATCCTTAGCAGAATTCTTTTCTACTCGCATGCAGACAATATGTTCTTAGCAGTAGGGATGTGCACAAATATTTGAATGCATTCAAAATTCGATCGAATAGACCGAATTTTGACACTCGAATTCGAATAGAATGTTCTTAAATTCTAATTTAAAGATTCGATTTGAATTTTGAATATCAGATCTATTCATTCGAATTATTCAGACATTCGTATGTGTGCGGTTTCATACACGATGCATAATTGAAGATCTGCACCTTTCCCATATCTGTGCATTTGTACGGATCCGTACGGGATGAAAACAGATTGCATATGGGATAACTATGGGATGCATACGGACTTGTACAGATGCATGCGGATGTGTATGGACTGGGGGAAGATGCATACGGGCATCTATGAATGTTGTTGACATTTGTGAGTGCAAATTCAATTGCAAATTCGGATGAAAAATTTGAACAAATAGATTCGAATTTGCTTAACTCAAATTGAATTTGGTTAAATTTGAACTGTAAACATTCAAATCGAATTGAATTTTTTTGAGTATTCAGTTTGAATCGAATCCTGAAAATTGCATTTGTGCACACCACTACTTGGAAGCTCCTTGACCCAGATTGCAAATAAGTACAAAAAGGGCTAATAAATATACTTCAAGAACTCTGGAGAGGTGAGATCTGGTCAGAATTAAAAGTATAGATTCTGGTGGAAAACCTTTGGAAAGACAATAAATGAAAAGACCTGTCAAATCTACAGTTCATTCTACTACAATACAGAGATACATTTGGGCACGTAAGCATTGGCTGGGGAAAGGCTGGGCAAGAGAAATCAGCAGGCACATGAAAGAAACCTGCCTCATGATCGCCATGTTTGAAAGTCTATCTGAATGCCTCAACTCTGTTGAAGGTGGAAGATGGACGTAAATCTCTTCTAACAAATGTTAATGAAAATGTACATTCATGCTCCATGTAAGCTTCGGCTGCAAAAGTAGCTTAGAGGTGGTAGTTAGCACCCTAATTAACAGTAAAGAACAGAAACTGCCCTCCCTAGATGCATTCTCTGGCCTCTAATGCGGATTAGAGGTGAGATGGGAACACTGGTCTCTACATACTATGAACGCTAAACCACTTTTGAGCTCTTTTTTTTAAGTGTGTAAATACAGGCTTTGAAAGAAAAAAACAACCATCACAGATTAAGGGTATTAGTTGCCACCCAGTGGATTATTGAGGTAAAACCTGTAAAATAACATTGCATAGAATAAATATCATAGAAGTTTAGGAACTACCCATAAGCTGTGGTCACACCTTCATTTTAAACCGTCTTTAATCCATCTTCAAACCTGACTGCTCACACCTTTTTATTTCTGTCTGTTTTAGTTTATAGTTTAGTTCGGTTCTCTTGGTTTGGCTATGGAATTCAGCAGACCATAGCAGCCAGAATGTCAGATAACAAACTAGGAGATACTGAATTTGAATCACCACTTGGTTATGGAAACACATTGGTGACTAGGGATGTGCATGAATATTCATGAGAAGTAGTAGAAGAAGAAGAGTTGGCTTTTCTACCCTGCTTTTCTCACCCATTTAAGGGGGCTAAAAGCAGCTTACAGAGACCCACAGGGTGTTCTGTTGTGGGGAGAAGAACAGAAGGGTTGTCAGCTGCTTAGCGTTCCCTTAAATGGGTGAGAAAAGTGGGGTAGAAAACTCAACTCTTCTTCATCTTACTTTCTTCCACTATATTTGGGTATTCAGCAAAAAAGCATGGATAATTCCATGCTTTATTCCAGAATATCCTAGTGGAAGAAGTAACTAATATCATGGATGCAGCCACAGGTAACATGTAGCTATCCTACTTTATGAGACAAAACTTTCCTTTCCTTTGTGCTATTTCACTCCAGCTGTCTAAGGAAGTATGTTTGTTACATGAACGATTGTAACCAGATTGTTAGTTTTCTTTATAAACCCAGTACAGTGCAACTACGCAGGACTCTACTCCTTGGTCTTTGCTGCTTGTTTTGAAGTTAGTTACAAATTAAAACACACAGTTCCCTTTGTGCTCAGGAAAAGAAAACCAAAGAACATTGCAGGAAGCGAGGTGATGGTATTTCTGGGCTGCTTAAGTTTACCACTCATCCATACTATGAGTTATTCAAGGGGGAAATGCATGGCCCCATATCTAATGCGGGATCTCGGATTAATTCAGCACTAGAAAGAAGCAGCGTTGGCTTTTCTACCCCACTTTTCTCACCCATTTAAGGGAACTCAAAGTGGCTGACAAAGCTTTTCTATTCTTCTCCCCACAACAGGTAGGTGGAGCTGTGAGAGCTCAGAAGAAAGCTGGGACTAGCCCAAGGTCATCCAGCTGGCTTCATGAAGGAAGAAGAAAAATTGGCTTTTTTACCCCGCTTTTCTCACCCATTTAAGGGGATTCAAAGCGGCTGACAAACCTTCTGTTCTTCTCCCCACAACAGACACCCTCTGAGGCAGGTGGGGCTGTGAGAGCTCAGAAGAGAGCTGTGACTCGCGCAAGGTCACCCAGCTGGCTTCATGGGGGAGGGCGGAATCGACCCCGGTATTCCCAGATACGAGTCCGACTCCCTAACCGCTAGACCAAACTGGCTGACAAAATAGGAGCGGGCGGTCAGACAAACAAACAGCTGCAATGGCATCGCAACGCCTGCCACAGTCTTCCGTGTAGCGCTACCTGCGCACAGTGCTGCTGCTGCCTTTCTCTCTCTCACACACACACGTGCTTTCCTGCGGTCGCAGCTTGGCTACGTCATACTCCCCGCGCCGCCATGTCTGCTTACCTCTCTGGGCCGCAGGGAAACGCATAAAGAGAGCCGTCCTGTTGGAAGCAAGATGGCGGCGCCCATGTAGAGCGCCAGGGCGAGGGCGTCGCCAGGTGCGCCACTTGTTCTTTGCCGAACCGCCGGTGCATCCTCGACGTACGGGCAGGTAACTATGGGATCCCTCTCTCTTTCTGTCTCGATCATGGGGGTTGTCATAATAAGTGATGGGCTGGGCTGGCGGCGCTGGGCGGCGTCCAGATGGCGAAGCCATAGGACTCTCCTGCCACTCCTGCCCCCTGATGGTTTCCTGGTGGCCTTCTGTGTGAGACTGGATGCTGGGCTAGGTAGGCGGCTCTGTGGCCAGATCCAGCGGGAGGGCTTCCCTTCTGGCCCTCTAAGTAAATTAAGGGAGGACAATGGCTACTAGAATGGATGCCCAGGTACTGCCCACAGGTTGGAGGGACAGGCAGGATGATGCCCCAGAAGCCCATTTGCAGGGGAATTGAAACAGCCTGTCCAGGTAATTAGGCTAATTATTCCTATATACAACCTTACCTTAAAAAAGCCAGGTATCTTATAGGCTGGCTTATTTTAGCAAAATCTGGCAACCCTGACAAAAGCAGGTGAAAGTTTTTCCCTTTATCTTTTTGCTCGAGATGCCCAGAAACAGGTGATAAGCCACTGTGTGAGATAGGCTGCTGGGTTAGATGGTCTGTGTGGCCATGGACGACAGGCGTATGAGTGGCTACTAGAGTCCCTGTGCTGCCAAGCAGACTGAACTCACCAAAGTTTCCCTTTCTGGGAAAATGGTTTCTCCATATAAGAACATGGGGTTCAAAGCATTAAGCTCCATAAGCCCAAAAGTTCAGCACTGAAATAATAGCATCAGTATAACTTAGAGCAAAGTCCAAGATGACCCTGAATACATCAGAATAGGAATCGGGATGAAACAGCATAATTAGGCTAATACAGACATAATTATATTGTAAATCATAAAGGCCTCACATGTTAAACCACAACCAATGAGAAATCTACAACTGGAAAGCACTCTGCAATGCAAGTGACAGACCCCTCCCCTATGGATGCAATTAGTTGCAGGTTTGCTTTTGTCAATTAGTGTTATCTCATTTTTGGGAGTCAGTCCCCAGGTGCAACTCGGCCAGGTACTGCCTCCAGGTTGGAGTCACAGGTGGGATACCTCTGAAGGCCATCTGCAAGGGCGTCAAAAGCAGGTGAGGGTTTCGCCTTAATTCATGGAGGACAGGTGTATCACTGGCTACTATAGTGGAAGCCTAGGTACCATCTCACGTGTTGGAGGGAGAGGCAGGATGCCTCTAAAGGCCATTTGTACAGAGTCAAGAACAAGTGAGAGTTTTGCCTTTGTTCTCTGCTTGAGAATTCCCAGAAGCAATTGGTAGGCCATTGTATGAGTCAGTATGCTGGTGCAGAGGGACTGCAGCCTGATCCAGCAGGGCTTCTCTTATGGTTTATGATTTTAGCTTAGTTTGCCCAGGCACTCCCAGTACGACTGTGTGTTCCTTGCCTGGTCTATTTTTAATTGTTTTAGTGTAGTAGACCACTTTCAGCTGCTTCAGTCTTATGATGCTGAAGCTATATGTAACTGGATCAAGCAAATAAATAAGCACCTCCCCCCACTGTGAATCCTAATTGATGAGAGAATTAAAAACAAGAGAGAGAGAAGCAGGGCTGAAGAAAGCAAAACTCCCTAGAATTTTGCATTGTGTTTTGGTTAAACTTCATAGGGAATTTCAGTACATTTGGCAGAGTTTATTTTCAGTGTTTGGATAGGCGATAGGGCTTTGCTGGTTGCACTTGAATGACCAGATTTCTTGCTTTACTGACCCTGCTACTTCTTGTAGAAAAGACGAAATGGAGGCCCCTCCTGTCACCATGATGCCTGTCACAGGTGGAACTATTAACATGATGGAATATTTACTCCAAGGTAAGTGATGGATGCAGGACTGATTTGCACCTTGATGAGACGTGATGGCCAGTTAATGTCTGGACTGTCCACATGTATGGATGCTCAGACCATTTGAAACTTAGCCAGTGTTCAGCTACATGCCAGATAGTTGGGTAGAAGAAGAGATGGAAATTAAATTAATGACCAACCAACCATTCCTGAATCCTGCAGTTGCTGATGTATGTATGAAGTCCTGAAGACCATCCCACATGAGGAATGATTAGGGCCATTCATATGCTGGATGCAAGAATAAGCATGCAAATGGCTGGATGCCTGGTATGCTCCAGGCCCTGAATCCAGACATCAGACTCCCCACCTGCATTTAGCCATAATTGGGTGAGGAGATGTTCCAAATAGTGTATGAGGATGGGGCAAAACTGGTCGGGAGGAAACACCTGGAAGCGTCACATTTGCACCGCCCCTGAACCATTCCTTTTTTAAAATTTCAAATATTTATTAGACAGTAACATACTAAGCTTAGATACAGATACACATGCATCAAGCAAAAACAACAGTAAATAAACACAAAATGTACTGATTCATCACTTCCCTTCTCTCCTGTGATAGACCAATCTGATTGACTTAATGGTGGCTACTATCTAGGCAAACAGCCATTTTAATAGAAAATTCTTTTCTGGGGTACATGTATTTGTTTGTGCTAAGAATTTTTCTATACATGGTTCAGATATTTGGCAAAAATGCTCATTAGTGTTATCTTCCATTTGACGCTGTTTAAACATGATAAGTTCATTTATCATGATTTTCCATAATTCATTTTTCCACTCCCTTATTGTTAGATTATCAGCATATTTCCAATTTTTCACCAATATTTGTTGACCTGCAGCTATCAAATAATGTCATCTGGTTTGTGCATTTGTATCCCAATTTAGTTCAGTAGTGTCATGCAATAGATTAATATTTGGTAAAAGTGGGATGTTTTTTCAAACATTTGCCTTATTTTATTTATTTATTTTTATTTATTTATTTACATTTATATCCCGCCCTATACCCTAGGGTCTCAGGGCGGGTAACAGCATATTTAAAAGACAAGAATATTTAGAATAAAACCATATATAAAAACAGTATAAAACATTAGTATGTACAGTAGGGAAAAACTGTGCCACGTTCAACCAAAGGCCAGAGCAAAGAGGTGCGTCTTTACCCCCCTCCTAAACGTATACAGTGAGGGGGCCTGACGCACCTCAAGGGGGAGGCTATTCCACAGCCTGGGGGCTATTACTGAGAAGGCCCTCTCTCGAGTGCCCACCCGTCTTGCTACAGAGGGTGGTGGGACAACGAGAAGGGCCTCCCCTCCAGATCTTAGGGCACGGGCAGGTTGGTATGGGAGGAGGCGTTCCTTCAGATATTCATGTATAAGTCCAAAATTGTTGCACTGAATGGCAAAGCTAAACCATATGCAAGTATATAGGTAATTGTTGGCAACTTCTCCAGCAATCTTTGTTGTTTGTTCTTGTTATATCAGCAAATCTCAGTGGTGTAAGGTACCATCTATATATTTTTTGTTTCCTTTATTTTTGTTGATGTGTACCATATTATTCCATTTTTGATATATTTATTTGCACATCTGTTGCCCCTAGGTCTTTCAAAGTTGTCATTTTGAGAGCTTGTAATTCCATCATAAGTTGCTGAAGTTATGCCTTTAAGACATGCCACTGGGTGTCTTATTATTAGTTCAAATTTTGTTTGTGAGCAGGAGACCGCATTCTTAATTTTGGCTGAGATCAAGAATTGTTCTAGTCTATACCAGATAAAGTAACCCACCCTTTGATAGCCTCTCTTATAGTTAATATTTTAACCCCTGAACCATTCCTGATGCTCAGGGACAGCTTGTGGACAGCTTTCAACCTGTTCTCTACAGATAAGGCTCAGGAATGGCTCAGGAGATCTCGGGAACAGCTCCAATAATTGCAGTGTGGACAACATGTTCCTGCCAACATGTTTCTGAAATTGTTCCCAAGGGAAGTGAAAAAAGGCGCCTTGAGATCATTTGTGATCTGTAGTGTTCTGCCTCCCCCAAATTTCTTTCTCTTCCACTTCATCTATTTTTGTTTTTGCTTGTTCCTCAAACCCTGAAATTAATATATCATTTTCTTTTCTCTATAGATAGTCACTAAAGAAATGCCAGTTCTTTGTAAAATTTTGACACCCACTTATTGAGATGAATTAATTTATTCATATCAGCAAATCCCATAATTTTAGTTATCCAATCACTGATCACTGAAATACCTTCCATTTTCCAACTCCGAGCATATAAGTCTGGCTGCAGTTACCATATACTGTGCTAACATTTCCCATTCATAAAAGTGACATTTTTGTGTTCAGTAGTGCCTTGCCTTCCTCCTTTAGGGAGTGTTTTGGACCAAAGCCTGGAGAGTCTTCTCCATCGTCTTCGTGGCCTCTGTGACAATATGGAACCCGAGAACTTTGTGGATCATGAGATGGTCTTCCTCCTGAAGGGGCAACAGGCCAGCCCATTTGTGCTCCGCACGAGACGCTCCATGGACAAGCCTGGCACTCCTTGGCATCTGCGGTACCTTGGGCAGCCAGAAATGGGAGACAAAAACCGCCATGCCTTGGTACGCAACTGTGTCGATATTGCTACCTCTGAGAACTTGACGGACTTCCTGGTGGAGATGGGTTTCCGTATGGATCATGAATTCGTTGCTAGGGGGCATGTCTTCCGCAAGGGCATCATGAAGATTGTGGTGTACAAGGTGTTCCGCATTTTGATTCCAGGAAATACGGATAACATTGAGCCCCTGTCCCTCTCTTACCTTGTTGAACTTAGCGTTGTAGCTCCAGCAGGACAGGACGTGGTTTCTGACGACATGAAGAGTTTTGCTGAGCAGCTCAAACCAATAGTTCATTTAGAGAAGATAGATCCTAAAAGGCTGATGTGAGTTGACTTGAACTGAGCCAGCCCTGGATCCTTCCTGTTACAGAGACTGAGAAATTTCAGCCACTCTGACCAGTAGTGATCATTTAAACCACTTTCAAGGAAGCCCTAGGAAATGGCTTGATCTTCACAAACCAGTTACTATCTGTTTCTGCTTACTAGATCCTGAAGTTAGTCTACTCCACTCTTTGGCAGCTCAACTAAAACATTTTTGTAAGATTATCCTGAATTGTTTTGGATTTTATGTTCTGTTTTCAAGGTCACTGAAATGACTCTGTATAAAATATTCCATAAAATTTGAATTCCATATGCTAAATTTAATAGGTTTGAATAATGGTTTGTTTGCCTTAGATTGTTTCTTGCTCATCTTTTGCAAAAGAAAGAACACATGATGAAGCATAAAGTATCCCCCAAGTAGGATGACATTTAATGGTTCTCTGTAGCCTTTTATTTCTCTTTAGTTTTTTATATATTTAACCCAAACCAGTACAGCCTACCGGTGTGTGCTAAACTTACAAAGGGTGTTTTTCCACTGTCACTAAAAGTACCCATTAAGTATGCATTA
>MTQE01001424.1:10731279-10748368 GCA_014337955.1 Aspidoscelis marmoratus
CGGCTTCATATAGATGTTAAATAACATCGGGGACAAGATAGCCCCCTGAGTACTTTTAGTGACAGTGGAAAAACACCCAAAGATAGCTGATGTAGGATCACTTAACATTTCTAAGGCATGAGTAGGCTGTTTTATTTTATTATGATACTGCCTTACACCAGAGTCCCAGAGCAGTGAGCAAATAATATAAAATTTAGTGGAAAAGTACTTGAAATGAATACAAAATTTCAGATATTTTCAGCCTTCTTAGATATTAGAATTCTGCTGTACCTTGGTCATTGGCTGGGGAAGAAAGGACACAGTTTACAAATAGGATTAAAGTTATTTATCCAACCTATGTACATAGGCTCTCTGTACTTAGATCCAGCAGGTCCTATGAGAAAGCTACTTTTGGATACTTTGGAAAAATGCAAGTACTAGCTTCTTGCTGCACGTCCAAAAAGGAAGGGTATCTCGACACAAGCCCAAGATAATCAATAATAAAATGTATTTGGTCAATCCACGGGCAGATCAGGGGCACATCCAGACTTGTTAATACTGTGCAGTCGCATTGGAAGCGTCGCACACAACGATCACTGGATCATAGTGGTGATGCATTATACCAACACTACTGCGAATTTAATGCTGGTTGAACAGCACTCCCTGCACAGTACCAAGAACATTTGAATCTTCCTGCCAGTCCAGACAGACGAGTGAGAAGAGCCAACAAGAACTGGGAGGGCAGCTCAGTTCCGATTGGCTGCATCATCCCATCTGACCACGCATGCTGGTCTCAGCTGACACAGCTAATGAGGAAGCTACAGGATGCTGCTCTAGTCTGGACATCCGGTTGCTGCTTTGCAGCAGGTAAGCTGCGATTTCCCCCTTCTCTGCAGATTTATTCTGCCAGTCTGGAAGGGGCCCTGGTCACCGATGTTTATAGAGTCCCTGATATTTTGTATAAGGGTGCAGTTGTGGGATAAGGGAACCTATTTGAGTTCACCCCATGCAGCTACCTTTACCTGCTCTGTGGCTGCTGATTTTGGAGCAGCTGTACCTCCTGGCTGCCTAGAATCTGCTTGACATTCTACCTGGTGCACTACGGAAACTGTATTTCTTCTCTTCCGTGAGTAGTGCTGCAATACTAGCTGAAAGGTATGCCTTTCTGCTGGCATTCCAGACTGTCCACCCATTCAAACTTAAACGTTAAAACGAATTTTGAATGATTTGAAACACTCAAATGTGTAATCTGTATGAATCTCATATGTATCTGTATGCATTTGCGCTAATAGTACAGGACAGAAACAGGATGCATACGGGATAAAATGGGATGCATACGAAATGCGTACAGATGTGTATAACACATATAAATGTTTGTGCACATTCCTACCCAGTTGCTGCACATATTTGAGCTGGACTATAAAAGCGAATGAGATAGCAAATGAGCAGCACATCCATGTTTTCCTACCTTTTGGGATGAGCAAAACCTTAAAAGGTTCTGGGTTCCAGTACCAATCAGCCTAAGTCTTTAATTCATGCTTATCCATGCATTTTATTCATAATGCAAGATCTAGAATAGGACGTCCCAATTCTAGAAGTTCTTCCCTCTATAAAGGTCAGACATTCTCTGTCACTGGCTATATTTTTTTTTGGGGGGGGGATACCCATCCTGCTCCATCCTATGCCACCTACTCCCCACTTTGAAGTGTGAAGCCAGGTCGCTTTTGTGTGTTTACTGCCCGAGAACAGTTTTATTGCAGCAGTGTTTTTATAGGTTTTTTTTAATGATGTACAATGTCCTGGACATTTCTGGAGGACCCATGGCATAGCAATGTGATGAAATAAAAACTGAATGTCAACATTTTAATGCTAAAGAAAAACAGATAAAGCCTCTTACTCTATGTTTGCTTCTTCCACTGAGAACCATAATGTACATGGTAACAGAATAAGCAGAACATCATTCTAAGGCCCTGTTCGCATTGGCCTGTTAGTGGGCAGGGGTCCACCCACTAGGCAAGTCCTGTATGCTGCCACCCCAAAGTGCACCAACCCGTCCACAGGGTTAACTATCTGTGGACTGTTAAAAAGCAGGATAAGGAATGGCTAGGTGCTTCCTGGACAATGATGTCCGCACCCAATGCAAACACAGTTGTATGTTGCATCCAGATTGCCATGGCAACTCCCAGGTGCATGCTGGATGTTGCCACGGCCATTGCCATGATGATCCAGCCTGCTCTACCCTAACTATCTGCACTTCAAGTGCTGCTAACTTGGTATGGGGCTTACTAGCACTTAGAGCAGTGGTTCTCAACCTTCCTAATGTTGTGACCATGTTGTGGTGACCCCCAACCTAACCCTAACCCACAACCATAAAATTATTTTCGTTGCAACTTCATAACTGTAATTTTGCTACTGTTATGAATCGTAATGTAAATATCTGATATGCAGGATGTATTTTCATTGTTACAAATTGAACATAGTTAAAGCATAGTATTTTCCGATGGTCTTAGACGACCCCTGTGAAAGAGGAGATCCACCCCCAATGGGGTCGTGACCCACTTGTTGAGAACCACTGACTTAGAGCGGGGATGGCCGCTGCCACCATACCGAGTCTTCACCTGATCGACACGGTATTTGTCTTCCATACCAGTCAGGTAAGTGCAAACAGGCTATCTCTGAGATGCCCTGTATAAGTTGCACAGAGACATTCAAATAACCAATGATTCAAACCCTGCTTATCCAAGGTAAGCCGGCGGCACTGGTTGGCTGGAGTTTGTTATTCAATAGGAACAGAATGTAACTTGGCCTCAGGAACTGAAATATGCCCCTGGCATCCTCTGTACCTTGTTAGAAGAATTACGCTGCTCTTTTGTTGCGCAATTGGCAGAAGACTCATATCCAAGCTGGATGATTTCAGAACTGACTATAATTGTCCTGCTAAATAGCTACCACCCGTGCTTGCAGTTAATTATAAACAGTGATATAATTGTGATTAAGTGGGTGGTAAGCATTTAATGAAGTTATCAAGCCAAAGCACATACATGCACACACGTGCATGCATGTGCCCGTTCTGTTGACAGTTACAAGACCCAATAAGCCTCAGGCACGCAGGATGAAGGCTTATTTTTAAAGAGTCTTATGGTGTCCTCAAAACACATTAATTAAGGTTACATCCAGACGTCACTTAGTTTGCTGTATTTGGATATTCCAGAGTAAAGCATGCATATTCCGGAATATCCATGCTTTATTCCAGATGCAGCCTAAGGCGTAATCCTTTTGTCCTGGGATACTTTGTCCTTTCGAAGAATGGCAGCAAAAGCAGGAAAATAGATACAATATAGGGAAAATAAACACAATATAGGGGAAATAGACACAACGTAGGGTAGGCGCCGACAGTCATTTAAATATCTCAGGCCAGCAATTAATAAGTCCCTAATAGGAAATCACGAAGCTTGGCAAGGCTGAGGAAAGTGGAAGAAGGGGCAGGCAATGTGCAAGATGGAGGGGCAGAATCAAGGAGGTTCTCTTGGGAGGAAGGTGTTTCGAAGTGAAGTTCCCAATACTTAGACAATATCTCCCCCACCCCCCTGACAGTCTCATTGCCTTGGGTTGGAGAAGGACCTCAATGATGGACTCAGACAATAGGCAGGCAAATGTGGAGTGGGAGCATGCTGTTTGCATCTCGTATGACTTCAGAAGCCAGTTGGCAGTGGCTTGGAGGAAAAGGTGTCTTCATCTTTACATTAGGAATGTAGCACCTTTTGATTGCCAGGTGTTTCTACCTGACCGTCAGCTATGGGGTCTATGATTGAAGGGGTCTACCAAGCATCATGAGCCAGTTTGGTCTTGCGGTTACAGTGCCAGACTCATATCCCATAGTCATTGGGTTTGACTCCGCACTCCTCCATGAAGCCAGCTGGGTGACCTTGGGCTAGTCACAACTCTCTGAGCTCTCACAGCTCCACCTACCCCTCAGGGTATCTGTTGTAGGGAGAAGAACAGAAGGTTTGTCAACTGCTTTGACTTCCCTTAAACTGGTGAGAAAAGGTATAAAATCCAACTTCTTCTTCTACTACTACTACTACTACTACTACTACTACTACTACTACTACTACTACTACTACTACTACTACTACTACTACTACTACGGAGGTCATCAGGTTAATCATCCTAGATCTCCTCCCCAAATCTTGCATCACTGCAAAGGAACACCAACTGTGTGTCACTTGCAAGAGTATTGTCCAACTATGTCTCACCATTCTGGTGGTAACATAGTTTTGTAGTGCTCTGTCCCTAGGATGATGTGTCCTACGTGCCTTTTGCCACCTTCACCATTAGTGGTGACTGCTGTTACGTTAATCCAGCTCCACCCCCACCAATAAGATCCCAAACCAGAAGGAGCCTGGCAGCTCAGTCCTGAGCCACAGCTGTTTCTTAAATCTTCTCTAACAGTACAACGGATAATGGTAAAAATCAATCTTGTGCCTTTCAGTGGAATTCAGTGTTGCCTCTGGGCTCTTCGTTACTTTTGTCTTGCCATCTGAGTTCCTTTCTTCGGGTTTCCTTCATTTATCCTGGATTTTAACAGTCCCTCTCCCTTGGTGTGTGTGTGTTTAATTTGGTTTCAGCATGTTTGGGAATGGACAATCCTTTATTTACTATAAACATACATTTTGTTCTCTTCTTTCCTGGTTGCACAAAATGGTGAAGCAGGAATTCTCTTGAAAATCTGAACAACAATAAGAATCTACCCCAAGCAGCTTTGGCATGATTCTGATTTAGTGAATGATTTGCTAGGTAGCCAGGTGCCATTGAGCTTTTCCTTTGACCCTTACAGTGCACTTGAGCTGTGGTCACACCTAGGGATTAATTCAGTCCAACTTCAGAGCAAGAGAACACATTAGCAAAGTGACACATTATTTTCTTTCCATATTACCTATCCCAAAGGTGAATTTTCTGAGTTCTTTAATTTGCTGCTGTATTCTCGCACTCTGAAGGAGGACTGAAGCTGGATTAAACCTTGAGGCCGCATTCCCATACATGTTTAAACCCGAATCGAATCCGGATTTGTTATCCAACGTTCTCATTTAATTTTCTATAAATCCAAATTGAATCCAAATTCGGTATCCAACGTTCCCATTTAATTTTTTATTCCCAGATTTTGTGTGGACTATCCTGCAAAAATCTGCAGGAAAAAAAAGTCCTGAAAAAAAGTTTCTTGGCCCCTTTTGGAGTTTTAATGCTCCACAGCTTTCTGGGCCAGGGGATGGCCCTGCATGCTTAGAACCACTCTAGAATGGAAGCAGCTCTGTGTGGTGCAGATGCTTCATGTAGGAGAATCCTTGGAAGTCCCAATTCACTGAAGTGCAAAAAGGTCTCTCCATTAATTCTCCAAAGCCGTGATCACACCCATAGTTCAAGCCACCTTTCAGCCATCTTCTCTTCACATCACTCACATTCCCCCCCCCCCGGGATCATTTTGGGGGTGGGCTGTGCTTCCTCAAGCTGGCTTCTCTGGAGTCCACTTTTACACAGGATTCAAACCATCTTGGGGGGGGGGCAGTCCATTTTCTCTTGTCACGTATAAGCAGGGAACCAGGCTAGAGGGGGCTGAACCATGCTGGAGTGGGTGGATCCAGCCTTCCCTCCCTCCCAATTCCCCTTTGTTCCATTCGTAAACTTGTGGACTCTGTCCATCATTTAAAAAATATATATATAATCTATTTTGCACTAGACTGATAATGCAATAGATCATATTTCTTTAATTGCTCTTTTCTGGATTTGAGAAAAACAGGGAGGGGTTTTAAAAATAAATGGCCAGAAAAGCACTGTTGGGAGGGGGAGTGAAGGAAGAATGGAGCAAGAGAATCAATGATACCTTTCTAAGCACAATGAACCATCCATTTTCCTTCAGCAATGTGCAAGGGAAACAATGTTTTGTTTCAGTAAAATGTAAAACCTGGAAGTGAAAACTGAAAGTGAAAGTGCTTTAGCAGCTTGAGGGAAAACTAAAGAGTTGTGTAAAGGAGACATGGGGAGATAACATAAAAGGTGTGAACTTAGCAGCCCAAATTGAGGACTGACTATCAGGGATTGGGTGCAGACAGGATTAGGACAGCTTTAGTTCAGTTTCTTAACAGGAAGGACTATTGTAGTCAGGTGTGATCACAGCCCAAGACACCATTCATCTTTATCCTCTTAGAAGCCCAACAGAACAAACCTTCACTTAATTCACCATTATTTGTAAATGTATCAAACACACAGATGGGCATTATTTGTCTCATTAGTATTTAAGCAATAGGTTTCTCCAGAAATGGATTTCAGGCCAGAGGCATCTTTATGGTAGATTTTTTTAAAAAGTGCCATGTTTCAGTTGTTATGTATTTTCCTTAACAACAATAACATTATGGCCCAACCTGAGATGCTTGCGTTGGGAAATGCAGCTGTAAATTTAAATAGCTTTCGATTTATTTAATTAAGTCTATTCACGAGTTTACAAAAAGCAAACTAATTTCAGTCTGAGAAAGATCTTGCTTATCCCTGAAGCAAACTTTGGGTTGAAGAGATTAAGACAATCTTTTCTGACAAGCTACTACCCTCAGGACAAAAGTAACATAGAGAAGGTCAGGTATTTTGACACCGATGTATGATGGCGTTTTATACCTCTGTCCTGCATTTTGTGTTTTGGGCTTTATTCTGTTTTCCTTTGAACTGTGCTATGTTGAGCCATAAGTGCAATATAAAACAAGGAGACACAAATAAGGAAACACTTTTTTTAAGCAGAGTGGTTTGGACCAGCCATGGGCACAGGTTGTGCTCACTGTGCTTGTGAATTTTGATGACGTTCTGAGAAAGAGCACACGAGGACAGCAGCTTTTCACCAGCTTCAGCATCACTAGAAGAACAACACGTTGTTCTTCTCCCTGTTTTAAGGCTGGTTACCCTTGAAAGGATTTGGCCTCAGGGTGGATGCCAGGATTTGGGTGGCCTGAAACACGGCAGCCCATCCTGCATAAGGCAGAACTGGTGAATTAGGATTATCTCAGGTAGAATCTAATCTGGATACCCCGTGCAAAGTTAAAATGGTTTTATGGCTTGGCTGCTGAGCTCAGGCAAGTGTGGGATGAAGTGTAAATTATCTGTGGTTATAGCCGGAATAGTATAAATGGTAGGAAGCACATCTGAAGTGTAATATCATAGTACTAAGTGCCACAGACCCTCCCTTCCTTCCCTCCCCTCCCTCCTTACCTCCCCTCCTTCCCTCTCTCTTTCCTTCTTTCTCTCCCTCCTTCCCTCTTTCCCTCCTTCCCTTCCCTCCTCCCCTCCCTCCTTTCCCTCCCTCCCTCCCCTCCTCCCCTCCCTCTTTCCTTCTTTCTCTCCCTCTTTCCCTCTTTCCCTCCTCCCCTCCCCTCCTCCCCCTCCCTCTTTCCTTCTTTCCCTCCCTCTTTCCCTCCTTCCCTTCCTTCCTTTGCTCCCTTCTTCCCTTCCCTCCCCAAACCACCAAAGAGGAAGCATGTGGTTTCATACAACCCAAGAACTATCATGGATGGAATAGATAAGATTAAAATAATAAAGAGGGGCAGATATTTCCCAAAGGCTTCTAGCTGGCCATTTTTGTCACGTAAGGCACTGAGACACATGAATCCACCCTTACTCAGCTTTGTCTAATAATACTCCTCCTAACCCCTCTCCTTTTGTTGCAGAGCACTGGTTTTACCCGGCGTGGCCTTTCCAAACTGGCACACCAAGATCATCTCTGAGAAGACACCCTGCTTTGTAGCATACAGGCTGTTATCCAAGTGCGCTCAGCTCAAAACCCTTCCTCTTCTTGCCCGTTCCCCATGGCCCTTTCCCACTGTTTCATTTAATATTCTGGCATGGGGTCTGTCTCGTCTTATTGCCATGGCTGGGCTTTTTCTTAGAATCTGGTTAAGCTGTATTCTTCATAAAATGCTCATTTGAGGAATGAAAGTAAGGGACTTGGCGACCCCACGGTCAGCGGCTATGGCACACAGAAGGCAGAAATGATAGCTCAGTCACTCCTGATTAGGAAAGGGCCCATCAGTCTCCGCTCCAGTTTATCTCCAGTGGGCCCAAGAATGGAGAGGAAGTGATGGGCAGTCTGAATGGTGTCAGGAAAGGGCTGGACAATTGCATGGAATACAGGTGTATCAATGGTTACTAGAATGGATGCCTAGTACTGCCTCTGGGTTGGAGAGACAGGCAGGATGTCCCTCGAGGCCTTTTGCAAGGGAAGCTTCTGCCTTTATCTTCTGCTTGAGATACCCAAAAAGAATTGGTGGGCCACTGTGTGAGACAGGGTGCTGGACTAGTTGGGCTGTGGCCTGATCCAGCAGGGCTCCTCTTGGGTTCTTATGAAAAAGAAGGGGTTTTTTGGGGGGGCGGCGGAATAAGCCACCACTTCCTTATCCAGCCTCGCTGGTATATGCTGAGTCAATCCATAGATCCATTTAACTCCTTACTGAAACTGGCAGAAGGTGGGCTTGACCCCAGGTAGAAGTGTTTCCTGTGATGCTACCTGAAATGTCTGTGGAGAGTCGGAGCAGGTGGAGTGTGCCTTAAGGGAGTGACTCAAGGGAGTTACCAGCCCCTAAGGGTGAGGAGATGAGCAGAACTGGTTGCAGGTATGAGGAGTAGGGATTGTGATAGACCTGAGTGAGGTGTTGTGGGGGCTGGAGGAGAGAAAGGTGCCCAGAAAAGGATGGGAAAGTCTAAGGCCTAAGGTCACACCTTTACTTTAAACTATTTCCAGTCCATCTTCAGATCTGACTGCTCACACCTTTTCATTTCTACCCATTTTATTTCTGGACTTTCCACCTTCCATTTGGACTTTCCTGAATGGAAAGTCCACAAGTAAAATGGATAGAAATGAAAAGGTGTGAGCACTTAGACCTGAAGATGGGCTGAAGATGGGTTAAAGCGTTAGCCTGATCACCTTGTCACCCTTAGAGGGCTAAATATCTGTAGCCTTAGAAACTGTCAAGGAATGCCTGGCTATATTGCTGGCGTGGTCAGAGATTAGATTCCCATGACAACAGTTCCAGTGTGCTTCTCCATGCCCTTTACTCTTCCAGTAATCGTCATGAATGTGTCTGATTCATGCTACAAAGTTGAGCACTCCAACTTAGATGGTAAAAGTTGGGAGTCTGGTTATTGTCTGGGCATAGAATAGTGTGGCGTTCTTCAAGGGCATATTCAGGGGATCTGAGGACTGATGAAATCACTGAGAATCACTTCACCATCATTGCACTGAAGGGGAGATTGACGATACCATTCAGAACTGGGGCATGGGAGTCAGGAGTTTTTGGGACTTGATTCAAATCAAATACTCAAAAATTCAATTCGAATTAAATTAAATTTCTCAGTTTCATCCAGACAGCATCTACTTAATCTTCATTATTTGGACAATCCAGAATAAAATGTGTCTGGATGTCCTTTACTCTGGATTTAATCCACATAAAGTGGATTAAAAAGTGCTTGGCACAAGGGAAGTGTGCCAAGTAGGGCACCATTTTGGGCACTATTTTCTTCTGTGCTCTGTCCTGCCTGAATGGAGCATGCTAAGAGGGTATGAGGGCCTTCCTTATTCCATGCTAGCATGCAGAAATACAGACAACAGACCCTTTCCTTTCAAGGGATTGCCCCTAGTGCAGAAAGGACCTCGGGAGACAAATGGCAGAGGAAGTTAAATTTGGACCCAAATGTGGATCCTGCCTCCACCCAAGTGGTTCAGTCTGCAAATAAACTGCATGAATGATGCAGGACACATGTATCCTTTTTGCTTCTCAGTATCTAGATCTTTATTCTGTTTGTAAGGTATATTTATATTAAATATCCAGCTTGAAGACCAAAGACCAAAGCGTTCTTTATTCCACAGAGCCATCTTGTGGCTGATGTCAGTACTGTACTTTGCAGCCTTTCTTTTATGGCTGCAGAGACAGCTAAGGAAAAGGTCATCTGAATGGCAGAGGCACGAGGTTCCTCAACAGAGGCAAGAGATGATCTGGACCCTCCAAAATACTCACAGCTATAGCTTACCGCCTGGCCACTGTTGTCCGTGCATTGGTCACTTCATGTTTCTATGCGGGACTACCCTTGCATCTGCTTCGGAACCCACAGGTGGTGCAAAATGCAGCAGCTTGCAGCTCTTTCTGCACTGGGCCTTATTCCAGGTTATATCCCAGAATAGGGATCTACCCTCTGCATGCTGGTGTAGATTATGATAGGTCCTGCCCGGGACCTGCCATAGTCTCCATTAGCACACGGATAACAGCTTTCTATTCTGAGATATAATCTAGAATAAGGCCCAGTGCAGAAAGGACCCAGGTTGCTAAATGGGGTTCCAGCTTGGGCACTTTTCACCTGTGCTCAAGCAATTGTACTGCTTGCCCATTAGCTACCGGCCCAAGTTCAAGGTTCTGTGCTTGGCATATAAAACCTTAAAACAACTAGGGACCATAGTGCCTTAAAGAATGCCTACTGTCATCCTGGGAGAGTCCTGACTGCAGGTACCACATAATGCAGAATGCCATCTTGTAATAGCTCACAGTCAGGCCTTCTCGGTGGTGGCCCCCCCTTACACTTACATTAAAGACTTTTTTATTGTTTCCAGAGAGATGAAAGTGGAAGGCACCTTTGCCTAGAATCCCCATAGCATTCAGAGAATTGGGTTTGGGAAACTCCTTTTAAAAAGCTACTAGCCACAGTTCCAAATCCAGTTTAACAGACTCCAAAAGGAACTGTTTTAAGGTGTCTGAAAAGGGCTTAGTTGGACCCAAATTCCTTTACTTGTTTGTTTTATTAGATTTGTATCCCGTCCTTCACCCAAAGGTCCCAAGTGGGTCAGAGCATTCAACAACAGATCTTCAGAATTGTTCTTTATCCATATGTATGCGTTAGACATGCTCCTCTTTTCTGCCTATTCGTAAAGACAGATACATTCTTATTGCATATTCCCCTCTCCAAATAAACAGTAGTAGAAACTGTGCTCTTGTTTTGTTGACCTCCTGACACCTTCCAGAACCTCCTGGCTGCATTCTGACACACCTTGTCTGATATAGTAGAACCAGTAGGCTAGGGGTCAGCAACTCCTTAGAGCAAAGCATTGGGCTTCCCAGAAGTCAGTAGTTGCATGAATTTATTTGTACGGTCACAGACTAGAATCAACAAATGTTAAAAAAATACATAAAATGTATATAATACTGATAATATCAAATGAAAAGCAAAAACCAGCCTATATACTCAAAAGATAATACATAAAAACAGATGGTTTATAATGAGAAGCAATAAAACAATAAAAATTTAAAATATATATGGTCAAGACTGATTTTTCAGAATATCTCTAATCAAGGTCATTCAATTGCAGGGTTTCATTTTCTGACTTCTCTCTTGTTTTTATTACTATGGCCAGGACTTTTGCAGCAGCTAGGGTCATGTCAGGATTGGTGTCACTTAACAACAACTTGATGTGTATTATGAACTGGATCTCCCTGGATATGGGCTTACCGTAGGAAGTCAGTAGTTAAGTTTCAAAATAAGTTCTGTAGTTAAGTTTCAAAACAAGTTCTGCATCTTACCAAGAGGTCTGGCATTTAGGCATGCGAATGTGCTCTTTTCCAGGCCCCTAGAAGAGCAGTGGAGTATTTATCTGGGCACATATGGTGTCCTTTGGAATTTCTGTGCATTTCTGAGCATGCAGGTAGGCAGTGTTTGTGTACAGTTACTGTGGAAAACAGATGTCAAGTCTGGTCTGTTTTCTCAGATCAGGAACAGTAACCATTCCTCCTTTATCATGACGTTCTAGGTGAAGGGATCTAGCTTGCAGATGGAAAGGAGTCTAAAACCTGGTTTCATGGCTGTAATATGTAGCCCATTTTTACCCTACTCCCCCCCTTTTCCCGCACGTAGTCAAAGATCCGGATCTTCAAGATTCAGATCTTTGAGATGGGGTCCTCCTGGATATCTGGATCTTGAAGATGCCTGAAGACCCCATTGTGGACACCTTTAATCAGGTCCACAAGAAATCCAGGGGACAGGGCCATGCAGATGAGGCCTTCAGTGGGGTCCAGGTGAGGACAGGGCCTTACCAATTGGTACCAATCAGGTACTAATCAGGTTCCTAATGGGGTCCTAGAAGGGCTCTAAGCCCTAGTGGAAAAACACCTTTTGGTATGACCTCTAAACAAATGAACTGTTGTGGAGAACTCAAAATCTCTTCTCATTTTTGTGTCTTCTTGGTTGTTAGGTACCACCCAGTCATGACTGATTCCTGGCTGACTCCATGGGCACCTCCATGCAGTTTTCTTGGCAGAGATACAGCAGTGGTTTCCCATTGCCCATTTCCAGTGAGAGAGGCTCGGGATTGAACTGGCAACCCTCCCCTTTCTAGGCAGTTTGCTCTACCACTGAGCTACAGGCACTCCAAAAGCATTTAATTACTCAAATATATTGCCTCACTTTAGTTTTCCACACATTTGCAGCTTTTTTGCTTGGTCCCAAAAATATATATGAAACAACGGTAAATCCCACCTCACCCCTACCCTGGCCGACATGGATACGGCTTTTTCTTTTTTAAAAAATTATTCCCCCTAGAGGCACTGTTTGCAAAAGTCATCTCACGGCTTTGTGTGCAAATGGCTCTGTACAACCTGCTCCTGTGTGAGTCAACAACATTCTCTTCTGCATGAACAAGGTCAAATGCTTTGCCTGACTGTTAATTTTGCTAACCACAGCAGGTTACTGATTGACTCTGCCCTGGAGAGAAAGGTCTTGAATTTTCTCTGCTTCAATTGTTCACCTTAGTTTTCATCTTTGGGTGCTGAAGTGTGCAGATGAGGAAGACTGTATGAGTGAGATAAAGGAGCCGCTGGAATTTATTTCTTGACAGAGGTGTCACCCAGTTAAAGACATTTTATTTGACGGTCATATCTCTGCGCTGTTTATTGGATTCTGCCTTTGATTTGGAATAGAAGTGGCCTTGATTAATGTCAAGGATAACCATTTCCCGGGCAGAGAGACTGAGGCCCTTTCTGCCCTTACCTGCCCTTGTTTGGAATCAGTTCAAAAACCTGCAACAGCTGGGCCCACTGATACCAAAGAAGGGAAGGTGTGGGCTGGATCAGTGCTGGATGCATGATGGCACTGAGGTAGGATCCAGATTAATGGATTAAATCCACAGTTATAACAAAATACGCAGTTTACCTGCTGCAAAGCCATGACCCATCATCCAGATTCAAGCAGCCTCCCTGCAGCTTTCTCAGAGAAAGCGGGGATACTTCCCTGGTGCATGTCATGTGGGGTGGGGCAGCCAGTGGGAGGTGAGCTGCAGGCCCAGCTTTCGTTCGCTGTTCTCGCCGTCCTGTCCGGACTGCTCTCTTGCTCTGAAGGTGGACGGAAGGTGGATTAAACCTTTGGTGTGACCTCAGCCTGTGTGACATCTCCAGCCTGGAAAACTCAAAAGCTAGGGCATGCTATTCTTATCTTACGTTGTTTATCACATTCAGAAGAAAAACAAAACAAAACAAATCCCACGCTTAGAATTTAAACTTTTAAACTGATTTTTAAACTCGTCTAACTTTTAAACTCGTTTGTCAAAAGTGCTCAAGTGGCGCGCGCGTCCACACGCACGAGCCGGAGCTCTTTGCTGTTTGAAGCCATCATTTATCCTACGCCTGGCTTTTAAAAACAAAACAAAGTATATCCCAAGGCGTGTGGATACGGGACCGTTCTTCCTTTGAAGGGACAAAAACCGCGCCTCGGAACGCCACCTGGCCCCTCCCGCTTAGGGAACTGGCGCCTCCTCCCTCCTCCCGCCTGACCTTACCTGTCCTCCGGCCATCTTGAAGTTTTCCTGAAGGTAGGGGGCGGGTGGCCTCAACTCTCCCTCGAGTCAACTACAAGTCCCGTCGTGCCGCGCGCGTCTGTCCCCCCCCCTTCTGGAGCGGGGCTTCCGGCGGCGGACGGACGGACGGACGGCGGCGCGAGGAGGACCTTCTCTCTCTCTTTCTCTCTCTCTCTCTCTCTCTCTCTCACACACACACACACACACACACAGAGCACCGGGCGTAGAGGGGAAAACTCAGTCGGCGGCGGCGGCCTCTCGGTGAAGAGGGACGGGAGGGGAGCGAAGGGAGCCAGGTGAAGCGCCGGCGCCGGCCAAGGCAGGTGAGGCGTCCGCGCTGCTGCTGCTGCTGCTGCTGCTGGTCCCCCTCGGCTGCCTCAGGTGGGAGAAGCTGGGCAGGGCGGTAAGCAACTTTCCCTTCCCAGTTTGGTCTAGTGGTTAGGGAGCCGGACTCTTACCTGGGAATACTGGGTTCGATTCCGCCCTCCCCCACGAAGCCAGCTGGGCGACCTTGGGCTAGTCACAGCTCTCCTCTGAGCTCGCACAGCCCCACCTACCTTACAGGGTGTCTGTTGTGGGGAGAAGAAGGTTTGTCAGCCGCTTTGAGACCCTTTAAATGGGGGTCCGACGTGTGCCTGCCCACCTTGCCCACCGGCCCTTTCTCTCCCCAACTTAGCCGCTCTTCCTAACTTGACAGCCCAGGCGGATCTTCTTCTTCTCTGCCCACTTATTTCCTCGACGGCCAGCACCGTCTGTCACTCGTCCTCGTCCTCCCTTTGCCTCCCCAGAGAAGAGTTTCGCTTCATTTTATTTATTTTTAAACCGGGGGTGGCGGAGCTGCGGCTCTGTGAATGGGTTGTTAATTTGCGGGCGGGGGGGGGGAGGAGGAATGTCCCGGTTGCGTGTTGTAACTGCTGTTTGCATCCTGTGCGGTGTGGAGAGTGTTGAGGCTTGAAATGCAACTTTTTTTTATTATGACTCTTCCGGAGGGGGGTGTTATATAGGAAAAGCCCCTCCTGATCCTGTCAGCTTCGCCTTTAATTTCGCATAACGTCTTCTATTGGAGCTAACCCCGCCCCCCAGCTTTGCAAGAGGAGGATCTCTCTCCTCTTCCTACCCCCTTTGCCTTGGATTTTTAGCTACTTCCACTTCCAGTTTCAAAGAACAGCTTTTGTTCTCCTGTCTGCTCTGTGCTTTCTTCGTTACTAGCAAACCCCTCCCTGTAGAGATTCTGTCTCGCATCATTGCTTTCTGAGTCAGGTATGTGCCCTTCACTCTCTGTCTTCCTGTAACCCCAGATTTTGACAAGTTTCTTCTTCCCCATCTGAAAAAAAGAGAGAAGAAGAAGAAGAGTTGGCTTTTCTGCCCTCTTTTCTCACCCATTTAAGGGGACTCAAAGCTGCTGACAAAGCTTCTGTTCTCCCCACAGCAGAACACCCTGTGAGGTAGGTGGGGCTGTGAGAGCTCAGAAAGAGAGCTGTGACTAGCCCAAGGTCACCCAGCTTGGCTTCATGGGAATCAAACCTGGTATTCCCAGATAGGAGTCCGGCTCCCTAACCACTAGACCAAACTTAGCACTGTCCTATTGAACTTTAAGCAAACTCTTGCAAAACAATTGATCAGGGCAGGAGTACTTCCCTGGACTTACTACTGCAGTAGCACGTGTGTAAATGTGCCTGTTTGCCTTGGCTGAGATGAAGGTCAGGTATAACATTGTACATGGTTTCCAGCTGAATTGTGAGCTGCGTGTTGAATCAGTTCTGCTGAGGTGTGACTGCTGGGTTTTGTTGCTGCTCCTGTACAGACTCCCCAAACAGCTTATCTTGGGTTTAATCTTTTCCTAGATTGACCTGTGCTTGCTGGTAGCTTTTAAGTCAGTGATGAGGAGGTGTGTGACCAGGACAGTACTGGTGGCTGTTTGAACTCGAGGGAAGGAAATCCTTCCTTTAGTGAGCAAACTCTTGGGATTCTAGAATCTGAGGACCTGTCTGCAGCTAAGTTTTAATCCAGCTTCAGGGTAGAAGAAGAAGAAATGTTGGCTTTTCTACCTTGCTTTTCTCACCCATTTAAGGGGACTCAAAGCTGCTGACAAAGCTTTCTGTTCTTCGCCCTACAACAGAACACCCTGTGAGGTGGGTGGGGCTGTGAGAGCTCAGAAAGAGAGCTGTGACTAGCCCAAGGTCACCCAGCTGGCTTCATGGGGGAGAGTGGAATCAAATCCGGTATTCCCAGATAAGAGTCCGACTCCCTAACCACTAGACCAAACTGACTCACATACCAGAAAAGGTACTTTTAGAACAAGAGAAAACATCAGTATAGTGACAAGCTGTTTTCTTTCAGCCTTATTAAAACCAAAAAATCCACCTTTGGGTTGCAGATAATGTGGGAAGAAACTGACTAATCACGTTGCTAATGCATTTTTTCCCTCCAAAATGGACTGGATTGAAACTGGGGTGTACACGCAGCCTTACGCGATGCAAAAGGAAAGAGATTATTGTAATTCTTACCTGTTTCCTCGTTGCCTCAGGCTTTGGGAGAGGCAGCATGTTGGTTTTTTAAGATAAAAATCCTTCTGTTTGTTCAGGTGGGAGTGCTCAAGCCCTGGCTTAAGGATATATTACTCAGTAAAAGTATATTTTTCTTTAGTCCTTTGATAATCCAGAAATTCCTATCACAGGCCTGATACGTTATCTGGCAGTACCCCTCTTGCTGTTAATGGATCCTGATTTACAGTGTGAGAGTTGTATCTCTTATGCCTCTGTGCAAGATCTGTGCCTTCCAGCCATGTGGATCTAAGATTAGATTTCTGCATCTTTTCTTCTACTTAGGGAACTGCCCTCATTCTTGAAATGCTGGACTGGAGGTCAAGTATTCTATATTTATAAAAATGGGGTCATCTACGGAGAGATCTCTGGATGAATTTCTTGGAGCATCATTGTCTGTTTAAACCTTTATTTAGGAAGTGAGGCTTTTGTAGGAATCACTCACAGATGTATGAGAGCAAGTGTAGTATCATGGCTGTAATGTGTCATAGCTAGAACACAGACATCCCGAGACTTGAAGCCCCACTCTGCCATTAAAGCTTCTTGGGTGACCTCAGGCTCAGTCATAGCCTATCAGCTTAACATACCTCACTGGGCTGTTGTGGGGATAAAATGGAGAGGTGGAGAATGGTGTGCACTGGCTTGTTCTCTTTTTTATTATTTATTTATTTATTTATTTATTTATTTATTTATTTACTTACTTACT
>MTQE01001424.1:10748513-10765132 GCA_014337955.1 Aspidoscelis marmoratus
TTATTTATTTATTTATTTACTTACTTACTTATTTATTTATTTATTTATTTCCCTCCCTATACCCACAGGTCTCAGGGCGGGTAATGACATTTAAAATAAAATATATTAAAATAATATGAGCATATATTAAAACAATGGTGTCTACAAGTGGGGAGGGAAAGTGTGTCCCCATTTAACTGAAATCCAGAGCTAAGAGGTGCGTCTTCACCGCCTTCCTGAACATACAGCGAAGGAGCCTGGCGCACCTCAAGGGGGGACTATTCCATAACCTGTGGGCCATCACTGAGAAGGCCCTCTCCTGAGTGCCCATCCATTTTGCTGCTGAGGGTTGTGGGACAATCAGGAGGGCCTCCCCTCCAAATCTTAAGGCATGGGCAGATTGATATGGGAGAAAGCATTCCCTTAGATATAAGTCAAATTTTTCTTTAGAGAAATGATGGAATATAACTCCCGTAAAAAATTCTTTATAGTTTCTTCATGATTTTCTAGATGGTTTCATCCTCTTTTGTCCAAGTTTTACTTCTCTGTCTCATTACAACAGTTTCCTTCCAAAGGAATTATTTAACTTTTTAAATACCTATCACTGCTGGTTGTTACTCAATGGTGTATTTACATATTGGTAAAATATGAGTATGTTTATGTTTTCTCTGACAATCTTAAGCAAGAGTTAGACACATTCGTGGATACCTAGGTACTGCCTTCAGGCTGGATAGAGTGGCAGGATGCCTCTAAAGTCCAATTGCAAGGATTGAAGAGCCGGTGAAGGCTTTGCCTTTGTCTTCTGCTTGAGATGCCCAGAAGCAATTAGTGGACCACTGTGTGAGACAGGATGCTGAACCAGATGGGCTGCAGTCCAATTCAGCGGGACTCCTATTATGTGCTTATGCAGAATGGATGCCTAGATACTGCCTCCAGGCTGAAGAAGCGGGCAGGAGGTCTCTAAAGGCCATTTGCAGGGATTCAAGAGCAGGTGAAGGTTTTGCCTTTGTCTTCTGCTTAAGATGCCAAGCAGCAATTGGTAAGTCACTGTATGAGACAGATGGGCTGGATCAGATGGGCTGTGGCCCGATCCAGCAAAGCCCTTTTTATGCTCTTATTTAGAATGGATGCCTAGGTACCACTTCAGGTTGGAGAGACATTTCAGGGGGTCAAGAGTAGGTGAAAGTTTTGTCTTCTGCTTGAGCTGCCCACAGGCAATCAGTGGGCCACTAGGTGAGACAGGATGCTGGACTCGATAGGCTGTGGCCTGATCCAGCAGGGATCCTATTATGTCTCTTCTGTTTTGTGTGACTAGCCCAAGGTCACCCAGCTGGCTTCATGGGGGAAAGGAAACATTTGTTTTCTAGGGCATGAAAAGAATGATTATGAAACAGGTCAAATGAGCCTGTAGTGGGTACTGAAGATCAAATCTGAAAAGAGTTGTACAAGACTTGCCATATATTTTCATGTTTCAGTATTATAAAAATGACAATGATCTGAAGGGAGAACAGAATCAGAATGGGAATGGGATTTTTTCCACAGTGGAATGGGTCCTAACCAGGCCTTTCATGATTGCATCTTTGTTTCTGTGCCTGTGGATTAGAAGTCTGTGATTACACAGACTTTCCTCTTCATTCAGCCATCAGATAAATTAATCTCTACTTTAATTTGATAATCTTGAGGGTCAGACCGCTTCAGCTGAGCTAAATAGGTCTTGTTGTGATCATGTGCTGTTGGTCTGAGGTCATTACAATTGGTATTAATCAAGTGGTTTTGCACCTCAGTCCCAACCTAGAGCAACTGTAAACTTCTTCTTGAGTGTCAGGGCAGCATCCTGTTCAGATCTTGTTTTGCCAGAGTGCCTGACACAGCTGCAAAAGTGCTTCCTTTAATTTCCTATGTGAACCATTCAGCTTGCACATGTCTGGTACACTGCATTGCAGCCATGCCTTGAATGGAGTTTAGGCGAGTTGGATTCTTGCATCATCAGTAGCTTGCCCCTGGATCTTGGGCTGATAACATCTGGAGAATTTAAGAGTAGGGGTGTGCACAAAGCCCATTTCCCACATTCTGTTCGGCACAAACCGGATGTGGGAAAATTCAGCTTCGGCCAGACCCCACCCCCACAAATGGGAGGATATTCTTATTGAATAAACAAATTGAATAAACCTCCCCCCACCCCACCATTCTCACCCCTTCCCCACTTACCTGTTCTTGCTGCCGCACCTCCTTCTAAGGCACTTTTGGGTCTGCTCATGCAGACCCGAAAGTGCCTTTCCAGGCTCCAGAAAGCCTGTTTTGCACTTTGGAGAGCCTGGAAAGAGGCCTGGGGTGCCACTGGAGCACACCCCAAAGGTAAGGGGGTGTGGGGGAGACAGGTAGGACTGCTCTGGTGGTGCCTCAGGCCTCTTTCTGGGCTCTCTGGATTGCAAAAGAGGCTTTCCGGAGCCTGGAGAAAGGCCTTCTGGTTTGACCCCAAACCAGAAGGCCTTTTTCCAGGCTCCAGAAAGCCTGTTTTGCGTTCTAGAGAGCCCAGAAAGAGACCTGGGGCACCACCGGAACTCATCTGAGAAAGTAAAGGGGTGTGGGGCAGGCCGTGGGGGAGGGAGACCCAAGGGCAGGAGGCCCCAGGGCATCTGTTATCCATAGAAGCTTAGACTGAAGCTTCTACGAATACGATTATCCGATTCGATCCGTCCACGAATCTCAGAATTCATACATATTTGTATGAATTTGAAATAGCACAAATAATTTGTGGACAGCCCTACCAAAGAGGAGCCCTGGTGGGTCAGGTCACAGTATATCTTGTCCCATATCCAGGATTACACTGTGGTCCACCAAGTGCTTCTGGGCATCCCAAGAAGAAGAAAGGCAAAACCTTCACCTATTGACATCCTGCAAATGGTCTTGAATCCTAAGTACCAAGAACACATTTCATGAATGCATGTGATATTTTTTTTCCTAATGAAAGAGATTCTAGGAAGCATCTTTCTAATTCTGCAGTACTGTTTAACTTACTTTAGCTTACTTTCTACTTTTGTTATAAGTCAGGAGCAGGCAACTTATTATGAATGTGGACAAATGCGAAATAGCCAATTTAGTTCATAACAAGCCCAAACTGGCCATGGGACGACATGTTTACCCCCAAAATACAAACTAGCTGTTGCTTTAGTGAACAGTTTCTGAACCCCTTTTGTGCATGAGGCCTTTCCCCATCATGACCCTACCTCTTCTTCCTTCTTATGGTTAGAGTGCCAGACTCACATCTTGTACTCAGCGAGTTTGATTTCGCACTCCTCCATGAACGCAGCTGGGAGACCTTGGGCTAGTCACTCTTTCTGAGCTCTCGCAGCCTCTCCTACCTCATAGGGTGTTCTGTTGTGAGGAGAAGAACAAAGCGTTTTGCCAGCCACTTTGAGTCCCCTTAAGGGTGAGAAAAGTGGGGTAGAAAAGCCAACTTTTCTTCTTTTCCTCCTCCCATGATGCAGCGACCATACCCATGTCTCATCTGCAGACTTCCCTTCCTGTCTTTCTGGTGGCCTGGCATGGGATGCCAGAAAGGTGAGCCAAGAGGGAGAAAGTTAGCCCACAGATGTGATGGTGGTCTGCCCCATGCATTTCAGAAAAAAAGGGAAGAGACGGGGGTATGATAGGAGGCCAGATCCATGAAGGTAGAAGGAAGGGAAGAGGTTGAATCTTCACAGTTTGGTCTGCTGCAGAACTGGAGCCGTTGGTTTTTAGCAGGGGCCTATTTGTACTTGGTCATACTCTGGAATATATCTCAGGATAGGCATGTGTGGTCCACATGCTAATGCAGACTCTGGCAGACCTCACTTGGGGTCTGCTGTAGGCTGGACTAGCACATGGATATTGGGGTCCTGTTCCAGGATATATTCCAGAACAAAGCTAAGTGCAAACAGGCCCCCTGGTTCATTTTGGTGTTGAAGCGTCCATACCTGCTTGCACACCCCTACAACAACTTTACAACATTTGGCCTAATGTCATTTGTGTGGTGAAGAAGTCCATGGCAGAGAGAAAGGGGTTTGCCTCGCTGTGTGGTTATTTGTTTCCCAACAGATTAGCACTGAAAGAATGGAATTCAAGCCCTCTTCCACTTAGTGCTACGTACATGAAATGTTTTAGTAATGGTGATTCGTGCTGTGCTACAGCAAGTTACCTGCACTGATATAAGGGACTATTTTCACTGATAGAAGGACACCTTGGAAGACCAGATGTCTTTTTTTTTTGGGGGGGGTATAGTGGCGTGTCTGAGAATGAGATTATGAACTTCAAAATCTTCCATAATGCTTGAATGTAAAGGAGTACATTGGTTGAGGGAGGGAGAATAACATCTTGATATCAGTATGATAACGAATAGCAGATTTTTATCCCCAGAGAATCAATTTATTTACTTGCTTCTTCCCTCTTGCCCATTTGCCTACTCAGCTATGCAGAACCAACAATTTAGGATCCTTCATGTATACATACAGCATATTTCTTTAGATTTGATTTTTTTTTTTGCATTGCCTATTTGCTTATCTTCCTGTGCCCTTCCCAGATTTTATTTAGCGGAGCTGTGAAAATATGACAACAAGGAGCAAAGGAAGCTTCATTATTCCAGGCCAGGGCAGCGGCCTTTCTAGGTTGATATTTTATACTGTGCCCTTTGGTAGCAACTTCCAGTGGTTTTAGTGGGATAAGCTGATCACTGTCTGGGAATGCTGGGTTTGAGCTCTGGGAAATTCTGCAGGTTTTGCTCTACCACTGTGATAGGTCCTTTGTGAGTCTGGAGGTCAGGAAATATTGAACCATGTTTAGAAACTTTACGGTCTGATTGTGTTTCTACTCATTTTGTATCTTACTATCCCCGTAACATTTTGTTATTTGGATTTTTAACTGTGTTATTCACAGTGATGCTGGTAAGTGGATATTCACATAATAGTTAATCTGCTTATGTTCACTGTGCAGCGTCCGGTAAGGATTTGAAACTGATCAATGAAAGTAGTTAAGTGAAACTACTCAAAGCAAACCTCTGGCCTTCATCTTGTGCCCAACTCTTCTGCCCAGTCTTCCTTCCTTAAGAACTTTCCCTTGATACCATCAAGTTAATGTATTTTTCAAGCACAGATCAAGTGTTGCCTTACCTGTAAAGTTTATTGCTGGTCATAATATCATTTGCATACTTTTTGGGGTTGAGGCAGTAAAACAGTGTTTTAAAGTTAAGCATTTGGTTGAAATTGTATCTGTTTTTCTGTATGTAAATCACACTTAAGCAAGACCCTAAGTGACTATGCATGTAGATACGCTCATTGGAGAACTGTGAGCTTTTGCTTTAAAAGTTTAGGACACAGTTGATAATTAGAAGGCAGGTTTTTGTTCCCCAATCCAGATTGTCAAAAGAACCTTTTTGTGAAAAATTCTGGCTTGAAACAAAACAGTACAGTTGCTCAGAAATAAGAGGAAACCATTCAATTTTTTTCAGTCTCTTTGAGTGTTGCTTTGCTTTTATCTTATCACTCAAGATCCTGGGTACTTCCTTATTGACTTACTGGAATTGTCTTTATTTACTAATGGTTGTTGTTAAAGTCCTTCTTAAACATTGTGGTATTAAAAAATAGGGTCTGTCAATAGGTTTACCTGCTGGTGTTACCCAGACTGCATGTTTAATATGTCTCTGTCTTGTATGAGTGGAATTATGTCAGACCAGCACTTTGTTTTGCAAAGTATTTGATGTTAGCATCAGTGTGGGTCCACAGGTATCATAGTGCTTTGAGGGCTCCCCATGGCATCTGCAAAACCTCTGAGCATCTCTTCCCCTTCTTATTGCTCTCTTCATCCTAAAATGGAGAAAAGGGTTACTTTTCCTTCCTTGTAAAGCAAACAGTTGAACATAAGGACCTAAGAGGAGCCCTGTTGGATCAGGCCATAGCCCATCTAGTCCAGCATCCTGTCCCACAGAGTGGCCCACCAATTGCTCATGGACATCTGAAACAGAAGACAAGGGCAAACATTCACCTGCTCTTAAATCTCAAGCAAATGGCCTTTAGAGGCATCCTGCCTGTGTCTCCAGCCTGAAGATGTACCTTGGCATCCATTCTAGTAGCTATAGATACAGCTGTCATCCATAAATTTGTCTAACTCTTCCTTAAAGCCATCTAGGCTAGTTGTTGTCACCACTTTTTCTGCCAGCAAATTTCATCGTCTGATGACCCTCTGGGTGAAGAAATGCTTCCCCTGATCTATCAAAGATCAGCTTCATGGAGTGTCCCCTGGTTCTAGTGTTGTGTGATAGAGAATTTTTTTTTTTCTATCCACCCTTTCTATATTATGCTTCTGTTGAAGTTGCATCTTGAAATCCCTTGCTACTCTTGAAGGTGGATAATTTTATTCTCCCCCTGCAATTTCTATCAAAATCACTGAACTGTATAAAGGTTACATTTTAATTGGATGACATCTGAGTAAATGACCTTCTGGTGAAAGCAAACACATCTTTGTACATGTGTATTTCACCCTCATGTCTGTGGTGAGAAAGAAACAATTGGAGAGGCTAATGTTATACATTCCAAATGTAAACAGAGCCCAGAATCTTTGGCCATCCCGTGTTTATTCTAAACAAGAAATAACAAATCTCCTTTGTGGACCTACTTCCATCCACCCTGAAAAGCTTGAGATGAACAACGGAGGTTGTGTTCTTGCAAAATACTGTAATGTACTCTGCCCTTATGACTCCCCTTACTGTCTTACTGATTTATTTGAAAAGAGGAAAATACACATATATAAAAATAGTAGTAGTATTTGGATTGATGTGTATTAATTGATGCTGTCAGATGCAAGAGTAGTGTGAAACTCGGTGTTGCTATAAAGCTGAAAACAGAACTATTAGGCTGTTGCACCCCTTTCTTTAGATGCATTCTGGCTCTTGTAAAGCATGTGTAATAATAGTAGTATGCAGTGGTGATGAAGGTGGTGCTGCTATTGCTAATGAGGCAAGGTAAATATGAATCATGAACCCTAAAGTTCAAAAGACTGAAGGGTTGGCAGCTTATATCTCCCTCATCATTCATCTTGCATCTAATCCTTGGCCTTAGGGCCCAAAAAGCTTGGTGGCAAATCTTTGTTCCACCCTTTTCCTCTTCTCATTTCCCCAGCCAGTGACCTGCATTCCTCCAGCTTTTCTCTGAGGCTTTCTTGAACAACTTCTTATTTACCTTTTTCAATGGTGCTTTTCATATCCCCAGAATCCCTGTTTGCTCCTGTAGATCTTTTCATAGGCTCTGCCATTTTTGGGACGCTTTTACTTATTTCACCGCTCAGTTTTTTGGTTGCAAACTGACGGTGGAATTTTGAAAATACTGAACCAGTTTAGGTTTGCTCAACAAAGTGCTTTCTTGAGCCACAGCTTCCATCGGAATGCCTTGGCGGTATTCCCAGCCCAACTGGGGTCTGCCCAAGGGCTCTGTACCAATGAATTTTGAGCCATCATTTTAAATTTATGACATACCATTTGCTTTGAAGCACTTTGGCTTCAAGGTGCCCACTCTGACTGGAGTGCTGTTGCCTGTTCTAGTGAGCTCAAGAAAGCTCTCTAGGTTAAGGTTTACAGAAGGCACTGAAGATGCCATCCAAAAATCTGAAGCTGACTTGGGCTTATGTCTGTGCGAGCCCTGATAAAGTAACAGGTCTTGATAGACATGGGGTGTTTTTCCACCGTGCTTCTTTAATCCAGATTTAAGAAGATCCGGATCTAAGGAATGGGTACATTCCTTAATCTGGATCTAGTAGATCCGGATTAAGGGAAGTACCCAATGTGTTTCCATGGGTGGTCTAGCACCCAATAGCAATGGGTGGTAGCCTCCCTGCCGTGGAAACGTCAGAGCACCCATTTGGAAATCTGGATCTACCCATGAGGTGTCTGCTTGTCACCCCAGGTGTTTGGGGGGATAGGGGATGCAATCTCCTAAGTGACTTCGAAATGACTTTGAAATGACTTAGAAGCTTAGGTTTTGGGGCTCCCCTCCCATGGGTGCCCCCTCTTCCTAGCCTCCTCTAGACCCCATTGCCACACAAGCGTGGAAACAGGCTCCCTTTAATCCAGAATTTCTGCCTGAAGACCCCGTTGTAGACCCCATTAATGGGGTCTACAGAAAATCCGGATTAAAGGCCATAAAGTACCCATTTGATCCGGATTTCCCCAATGGCAGTCAAAACAATCGGGTCCCAAATGGGTGCCGTGGTGGAAATGGGATCATCTGGCTCACACCCAAATGGGTCCTTAATGGGTGCAAAAATGGGTACTTTCTGATAGTGGAAAAACACCCAAGGATAGGTTCCGAGACCCTTCATCCTGCAGATGAGGGTTGTAATACTGCTAGTACTGCACCATGGGAAGTCGAGAATAGTCTGATAAATTTGAATTAAATTTGATAAATTTGAGTTAAAAATTTGAACAAATAGATTCAAATTTGGTAAAATTGATTCGAATCTTGTTAAACTCAAATTTAAAAGATTCAAATTGAATTTTTGGATATATGACTTGAATTGCATCCCAAAAATTGCATTTGTGCGCACCCCTAGAATGGAAGGCAAGACAGTTGTTTTGCTTATTCACATTGTACTTACACAGTAGAATGTTTGTGCTGTTGCATGTAAAAAAAAGAAAAGTTTTACCCCTCTCTTTGTGTAAAAGCAAAGTTAGTTCGCACAGAATTGGAATGTGCATAGGGAGAAGAGTGGCTTCTAAGCTTTGGCTATGTTCAGATTTCCAGTTAGCAAATAAGTTATGGATAATCTCTTCTTTTTGAAGGATTTATTCTGATTTGGCAGCATTAAAGACCAAGAAATAAAAGCCATTTTTAAAAATCCACTTGACTGCATTTGAGCAGCTGAGCTGGGGAGATTTCTCAGTCTGCCTGGGTGACTTGGAAGAATTCCACGCAGCTCTCTGTCTTTGTTAAAAGATGGTTGGATACGAACTGCTTGCATGATTGGAAATGAAAGGGGTCGGGAAACTGGACAGACAGACCTTTGCTTTTGCCAGCTTGAGATCTTAGCAGCAGGCTCCTTGGCCCATCTTTGTATACTTGGGGTGGGGGAGCAAACAATCCTGCAGCGTCAAAGGATCTGAAGTTGGGAAGAGAACTAAGAAGAAAGTCCATTAGCTTCATGTTGCCTGTGATGTTAGTGGGCTTTCCCTTTATACTGTGAGACTTACTGTAGTTCTTTGCTTGGTGGTGATTTGCAAATATGTGTTCAGATGGCGTATGCTGGTACCTGGTAGTTGCTGATTTATTTCATGTACATACAAATACAAAGAGGTTGGTACAGTCAAGCTTAGGGTGGGTTTCCTATCTGCAATCCTACTGCTGTCCAGAAATTTCTAAATGCCAAATAGCTAATCTGAGGGTTTGGAAGTAGTGAAGGGGTGAAAATTAGTTGTTTTGGAGGCTCCCCTGTTTTGGGATTTGTGATAGTTTTCTAGAAGCTAATCTTTGGTAAGGACAACATGCTACTACTGACATGGTAAAATTAATACTTCAGTTTAAAATTATAGTCTCCCCTCAAAACAACAACAACAACCTAGAACTTGTACTATGGTCTCTTTTCTATCATGGCCTTTGAATTCAAGTACTGTTCTCAGATAATCTTTCATCTGGACATTAACCTCTTGCCTTCAACAAGGCTGTGACATTGGATGCCTTCAGAATATGTCCTGAAACCTAATCCTCATCTTGTACTTCAATTTTTTTTTCATTTTTTGAAGTGTTGGAAGGTGGTTGTGTCTCAGTGAACCAGTCTTGTAGTTAGAGTGTTAGACTCTTATCTCCTAGTCTCCCAGTTTGATTCCACATTCCTCCATGAAGGCAGCTGGGTGACCTTGGGCCAGTCATAGCTCTCTTGCTGAGCTCTCACGGCCCCACCTGCCTCACAGGGTGTCTGTTGTGGGGAGAACAGAGGGTTTCTTAGCCAATTTGAATCCCCTTAAATGGTTGAGAATACTATGGTGTGACTTTGTTGCTTATCTTGTTCTTAAGCCAGTTAACTTACTGTCAAGGCCTAAGTGTTTAAAATGCAGCCCATTTTCCAAATCAGTGTGTAGTCATTCATTCAGTTTGTCAGGTCATTTATGAAGGTGGGAGATTGGAATATGATGTTGCTGCTGAAGGACAATTTGGATGGGTGTTTGCTGCATACCAAATATGGCTAAGGTTAATGTCCAGCTTTGTATGTGCCCAGCTAAGGCTTCTTGTTTGCTCTGAATGACATGACTCTTAGTTAAGGCTAAGAATCCTGTTCTGGATGCCAGGTGACAAACTTTATTTATTTTATGATATATAGATGTTCTGAAGGTTGTGTTGAAACTGAAAATGCAGTGGTATAATAGCAAACTTGGAAGGTGGCAGAAGGATCGGCCATCTGAACCTTCCATCCAACCCCAAGAAGTGGGCTGCAGTAATGGACTTCTCCTGCTTCCCCTGTGAGAGAGGATTAAGGAAGGCTTGGAGCTTCTCTTCACCTTTCAGGAGCTGGTGAATACTGGAGGGTTTCTTTTTGCCCCTCCCCCAATAACAGGCAGTGGCCCTTGGAGGAAGGACATGGTCCATCTTGCTCAGATACATCTATGATCTCGATTCTCACTCCTTTATTCAGTTCAGGTTTTCGTGTGTGTCCATGGCTTCACTTGGGCCTGGTCTCCTTCCAAGAGCATTTCTCATTGAGATGCGCATGAATATTTGTAACATTTGTTAGGACGAATTCACACATTTGTACACGAACCTAACGTTACAGCATTCGTACAATAACATTTGTATGAATGCAAATGTTTCAGAACATTCATACAAATAGTTTGGACATTTGTTAAACTGGGGATACATGTCAGATATGTATACAAACGGATACATGTCCAGTACGAACAGATACCTATCCAGTACGAGCAGATATGTATCGGATACGAATGGATACGTGTCTGATACTAATGGATATGTATACATTCTTACTGGATATTCATATGAATTTGTACGAATGCATTTGTATTGAATAGAATCCTACTACATTTGAAGGGGATCTATTCAAACGAATATGAATTTTCTAACATTCGATGTATTACACATTGAATGCCCAAACCCCATTCATGCATATCCCTAGTTTCTTATTTTCTGGCAATATTTGTTTTAGGTTTGTAGACTACTGTTTGTCTTCAGATCCTCCGAGATACACATTTGCACTGATTGGCAAAACTTTAAGTCAGGAAACAGAAGTTAAATCTATGTGATGTATAAAAAAAACCAACCCAGTGTGGTAGAAAGTGGTAGATCTGCTGTTGGCACAAAGTTCTAATAGTTAAAGAATATAAGCAGACCTTTGCTGGAATAAACAAACAAGAACATCTTATCCAATACTCTTTTCCCTCTGTGAACAGCTTTTTCTGGTTAATTTGTCAGCAGACTATAAAAGGACACACACACACACAGAGGCAAACACATACAGGCAAACCAGCCATCACACACTTTTGTTCCTGAGGGACTTATATTCATTGGCATGAGATTTGCAACATAATAGCACAGTGTTGCTTTTCAGGTTTTCAGTAGTTTTGCTCCATTGTATCAGTCATCCCCTTGTGTATTGTTTATTCAGCTGGGATTGCTGAAAGTGATTCCTTTTCATTTACATTAGGGCTATTTCTCCTCCTCTTTTTTCTTTTATTGAGCATTAATGCTAACAGTGAGGGAATGTTATTCTAGCATTGCCTGTGCGCTTGCTGCCTCCCTATCAGATGTACCTTTGCTTCAGGTGACTGAGTCATCCTACTTGTGATACAACTGTGTGCGCAATTTCTGTAGCAACTGAAACTTTACTAAATGGGTGGAGTTCTTAGTTCAAAACAGCATGGTTTGAATGAGTTCATCCATAGCAACTGCTCTGATTATTTCATTTGTGTATACATTCTTATTATTTTAAATAATTACATTCTCATGTAATACAAAAATCTATTTTACATGTTACATAATTGACTTCCATCCTCTTTCCAGGTGCTTCTTTGGTATATCCAGTTCTCTGTTTCTCTGTTTCATTATTTCTCCTCCTTGCCATCTACCTTTTCTTTTTTTTCCCCATCAAATCCTGGAAGTAGGGATGCGCATGATATATTTTCTGGCTCTAATCTCTAAATAGAAGTATAACCTTTTAACCTCTTCCTGTTGGAAGGTCCTGAAGGACAGATATAGAACTATTGCCCCAGATTAGCCAAGCAATAATTTATTTCACAGGATGGCAAGTTAAAAATATTGGTGCTTTTCATGCTGTTAGGAAGTCTTACCTTTCCTTGCTACATTGTCAGGTTTGTGTCTGAAAGAATGATTTCCCTTTGCTGTCAAATACTAAACTGTCTGATGTTCTGCAGACCTATGATTTAATGTGCTTTGATTATTTCTTTCTAACCTTCCTTCTTCTTTCCAGAACTTGCCTAGAAACCAGCATGTCACAAGGAATGGAAGACAGCATTGGTAAGTTTTCAGATTCAACGTTTTTCTCTTTCTAAAAGAGTGTTTTAAAAAATTGTTGCCTTTTACCTTTGGCTGCCTCTCCACATCCAATTGAGGTGGCTTTGTTTGGTGTGTGTGGGGGGGAAAAATGTGGGGGAGGTGCTTCCTCATCACCTCCATGCAGCGTGGGGAAAGAAACTGCCCTGAAATGGAGGTAACTCTGCATGAGTTTGTCCTGGAAAACAGTTTGCACGTTTCTCGTTTATTGCCGTTTTTGGGTTGTTATCCACTGTTCCGCAATTCTTCTGTGAACCTGAGCTTTCAGATACAGCCACAACATCATAGCTGCATCCAAAAGCTCAGGTTCCAAGGCCAGCTATGGAACACAGCATAACAACCCAAAAACTGCAACAAGTGAGATTAGAACCAACCATGAAAACCTATATTCTGGTTTGCAGGTTGGTTTGAACACATCTGCTGTGGCCAAAAATGTAGACAGGGGTCCTTTCTGCACATGGCCCACTAGTTGCCATGGGGGGAGCTCTGAGATGGAGCATCTGCATGTGAAGGAGACATTTCATAACCAGAAACTGCCCCTTCTGTCCAGAAGCTCCCCCCATGGTGACCATGTGTGCACCTACCTTTACCTGAGCTCAGGCTGGCACCAGAGCCGGTAAGACTCCGACCAGGTCCATTCACATCTCTTACAGTGCCGAAGGGGCATGAGATGGCCTGCGCAATCACACATGTGTGGCATATCAGGGTTGCTCTGACACTGGCAAAGAAGATGAAGGCGTCCTGACATTATGAGCTTGTTGGAATTTTTTTTTTTTTGGGGGGGGCTACAAACTAGTCCTGATGCTCTAGAATAAAGTCCTGAAAGAAGAATGTGGAAAAGGTGATTATTTGAAAGAAAGCATCAACTCAGTTAACTACTGTAGATTGTCTTTTTCCTTTTCTAGACTTACTGAGTTTAACTGACAATATTTGACTAGTCCATTGTTCTCCACTGGGCAATGTACAGAAAAATGAACAATTGCCGAGGCCTAAATGAGTTGTTTTGATAAAATTAAATTAGCCGGTACTTTGATAGGTTGACTAATAAGTACAGTAAAATAGCATCAGCATAATTTTGACAGTTTCAGAACTTGTGCAGATCGTTTGCTTTTCCCTCAGAGTGTTTCACCCAAAATCTTTTCCTGTGCAGGAAAAGCGACTGTTTTTGATAGCAGAGCAGCAATTTGAACAGAATCAGTAACTCCAGAACAGATCTGCAAGTTTAGCTTTTGCTGTATTTGAAGAATTAAAGTTGATAGATATAATGCCTTATCGTCTTTATTTCGGAAGGTTGGTGAGGTGGCAGAAGCTTGCCTGCGAGGATGGTTTTCTTTTTGTTGTGGCTTCGTAACAAAGTTCTGTGGCCACCAGTGTGGATAACAGCTATTGTTTTTGGGTTGTGTAAGGGAGACCATTGAAGCATTGGGGAATCAGGAGGAGCTTTTTCCCGGTGCATTGTTCAGTACCCAGCCATTACGGGAACCCGGGAGAGGGCAGCTTAGGACACAGTAGCGGTTCCTTTCCAGGACCCTAATGACTCAGTTGGCATAGCTGCAGCCTCTTTTTATGTCAGAATCCGTGCACTGAAGTGTCTTTGTGCCGGCGTTCCTTGTGACAGCGGAGCTGCTATTATGCACGGTAATTATTTCTTTAATTGAATGTTTTACAAGGCTTATTGTCTTTCTATTTCCTTTGAGATTGGATGGAAATAATACCCTAGAAGGCTCTTAAGTAACATTGGTTGTAAAGCTTTCATCCCAGGAGAGGTTTAAGATTTATTTTCCTCCATGACTGTCAGATCTGCAACATTTTCATGTATGGGTGACTGGGGTTCAAGCCAAAATGCAGGCAACTTCTGAGTTGGAAGTGGCTTGTCTCTCCCTGCTCCATCTCAATGACCAAGATGCTGTTTCAACATGTTGCATATTGTTTGCTCTATCAAATGTGAAGGCTTGACTCTTAGTTCTTTTGTGTCTATTCCTACTCTTCCACTACTTGTGGTTAAGAGTTTTGGACACACACACCCCATTTGATTCCTCCACAAAGCCAGTTGGGTGACCCTGGGCTAGTCACAGCTCTTTTTCTGAGCTCTCACAGCCCCACCTACTTCACCACTGTTGTAGGGAGAAGAACAGAAGGTTTGTCAGCTGCTTTGAGTCCCCTTAAGTGTGAGAAAAGCAGGGTATAAAAGCCAAATCTACTTCTTTATTTGGATACATTCTTGCTACCACCTGTAGACGATACTGAGTTTTAGCTGTCCCAGCAGCAAGGATCCATCCATTCACGTGATCAGCCCCTCCCTCCCTCCCTGTGTGCTCAGCTCTGATAGGCCTGCGTTTTCTCAGGTGAAGGTAGGTTCTCATGAGTTCTTCTCACACAGTTCTCCCAAACACATGGAAAAACACGGAGTGGTCCTTAAAACTACTATTTTTTAAACCCAGAGTATCAGGTTATAAAAAAGTGCCATAAAGCCTTCTCCTTGAAATTAAAAATGGGGATTTTGAAGGGGGATACAAGAAATGGGGTTTTGGTGGGCTGGATGGGGATACAGAGGTATGATTTAGAAAGTCGATGCACTAGAGGAAAGGTGCGATGAACTGCAATGCCTGCCTGTATGCACCTCTTACTTGTCCTTAGAGGTGAGTCCTCCTACCTCAGTGGTTCTCAACCTTCCTAAGACCACAACCCTTTAATACAATTCCTCATGTTGTGGTGACCCCCACCCTAACCATAATTTTTTTTTGTTGCTACTTCATAACAATCCCTGTGAAAGAGTAGATCGACCCCCAAGGGGTCATGACCCACAGGTTGAGAAGCACTATCCTCCCTTAAAGAGTCTACTTACCTCTCTCAAAATAAGAGTCCCAGATGTCATACATACTTCTCTCACTCCATATGAGTGTGTCTAAGACTCAGAATATTTTAAACAACATTTATTCATAGCGCGTTTTTCACCAGAGGGCAGAGCAACAAACATGTACAATCAATACAGAAAGATGAAAGAAAAAAATATATATACACACATACAAAGTGTACCACGCAAAGGTTTTAGGCAGGTGGGGGGGAAATGCTGCAAAGTCCAGGAAGTGATGCTGTGGCCCCCACAGTGACCTGATCTCAACATCACCTAGTCTGTCTGGGATTCCCATGAGGAGACAGAAAGATCCAAGCAAGTTGTTACCCACAGAAGACCCATGGTGACTTCCCAAACATGTTTGGAACAACATCCCTGCTGAGTTCCTTCAAAAACTGTGTACAAGAAGACCTAGAAGGTTTGATGCTGCCGTGAAGGCAAAGCGTGGTCACACCAAATGTTGATCTGATTTAGAATTCTCTTTGGTCGTTCGCTTTGCATTAAAAAGCTGCATTAAGTGCAACTTTCATGCTTCACCAAAAAAGTTAATCGAATTGTTGCTGTCACACAAATTTCATACATCAGTTTTATCCCGACTTTGTCTGTGGTAAACTACAAACACAACTCCTGTTCCTTCAATTGACACCTAATTATTTCAGAATTTTTATTAAACAGTGAGAATGTAGCCATTCCAGTTGCGCTTGCTTCTTCGACAAGCCCCAGCTTGGCAGGCATGCCCAGTTTTTTATTCTAGTTGTTCCTTTGAGATACAGATTTTTGTTAATAAATTGTATAGCTAGGCTGTTCTGTTTTAGGAGCACTAGGTGGCACACCTTGCTTTGAGTTTGCAGCTTCTTTGGAGTGAAAGGCAGACTGATATTTTTAAGTCTGATGCTATTAAAATTCGGATACTTTGTCAACCTGCCGTCTCTCTGGATGTTTCAGAATTTGCTGTTCCCCTTCAGAACAACGTAGGCTGAAGTTAATGGGAGTTATCCAAGATGATGAACATTTCATACTGAGTCTGTGGGTTAAGGTGTGTTACTCAAACTTCATAAGTTAGAACATAAGAACATAAGGGGAGCCCAGCTGGATCAGGCCACAGCCCATCTAGTCCAACATCCTGTCTTAAACAGTGGCCCACCAATTGGCATGAGCATCTCAAGAAGAGGCAAGGGCAAGCCTTCTTCTGCTCTCTAATCCCAGCAAATGGTCTTAGAAGCATCCTGCTTCTCCCCCCCCCCCCCCCC
>MTQE01001424.1:10765196-10777834 GCA_014337955.1 Aspidoscelis marmoratus
CCCCCCCCCCCCGCCAGCCTGAAGACTGTACTTAGACATCTAATCTGGTAGCCATTGATACATCTGTCATCCAGAAATTTGTCTAACTCTTCCTTGAAGCGATCTAGGCTGGTAGTTGTTACCACCTCTTCCAGCAGAATATTCCATAAACCAACAACCCTCTTGGTGAAGAAATACTTCCCCTTGTCTGATCTGACTCTCTTACCCATCAGCTTTATAGCCTGCCACCTAGTTTTAGTGTTGTCTATCCACCTTTTCTATACCTTGCATGATTTTATATTCTTCACTTAGGTCCCCTCTTAAATGACGTCTTTCCACACTGAAGAGGCCAAGACCACTGCTTTCATTTTAAAATATGTGAAAGGCACATATTTTTCAGTTCTTGAGAGTTTTTTCTTCAAGCATCCTGTTTTTCTGCTCATCTTACTTGGTTCAGGATTACAGTCCCCCATAGCCCTGCTGCTGACACCTCTGCTGAGGACTTTACCAATGTCAGCCAGTGCTTGGGATCCTCAGATGATCATGGGGAGCAGGCATAGTAGGTCAGCATCTGGAGCTGCCTGAGGAGGTTTCAGACAGTGACATTCAGCTATTCAGTCCTGACCAGGAAAGGCATCTTTTCAGATGCCTTGCTGAAAATCTGGGCATTTCACTGGGAAAGGCAGGGAGAGAGATGATTACAGAAATCAGCTGCATGCAGGGTGTAGACCTTCAATGTGTGGAATTAATTCAGCCGAAGCTGCTTTATTTTTTTTATTGGAAGCAACCTATCAGAAATAGCTTGACTTGGAACTTTGCTGGAATTTTGGACCTGGTGTGATTTTACTAAGGTCTTCTCCTTTCTCCTTTGTTTGGATATTTGATGCAGGGCAGTTTATTTTCCAGACTTCCAGCTTCTCTGTGCCTGTGAGTAACCACTGTTGTAATTAGTTAGCAGTAAATCTTGCCTGGGCATTTATGGTCTTTTATGATCATCATCCAGTAGTGTTTGGACCAGAACAGTAGATTTATGTGGTGGGGGATGTTAGACTTCTCCACAAGATGCAGGACCCAAAGTGGTTTCACTCTCACTGCTGGAGAGGAAGTTGGAGCCAGTTTGGCTAGTGATTAGGGAGCTGGACTCTTATCTGGGAATACCAGGTTTGATTACCAGGTACTGGGAATACCGGGAATACTCACTCTTCCAGAAAGCCAGTTGGGTGATCTTGGGCGAATCACAGCTCTCTTCTGAGCTCTCACAGCCCCACCTACCTCACAGGGTGTTCTGTTGTGGGCAGAAGAATAGAAAGCTTTGTCAGCTGCTTTGAGTCTCCTTAAATGGGTAAGAAAGGCAGGGTAGAAAAGCCAACTTCTTCTTCTTTACTACCACCATCAGCAGTACGTCTGCCCACTCTGTTTCCCACCAGTTTGAAGTGGGAGACAGGAAAGAACTGTGCAGTCTGCTGCTACTACTCCGTGGGTTAGCTAGCAATAAAGTGCAGGGTTGCCCAGGGAGGGATGGCTGTTTGTGACAGCCACCTCTGAACTCTTGCCCTGCACATGCTGTACCATGTGTGTGTGTGTGTGCCACAGTCCTGCTGAACGCAGTATATGAAAGCATACAGTAGTTGTGATCAAACAGCTGGTGGAAGCTGACAGATGGTGGGGGATCATCTTGTGGGTCTGCATGGTTATTCCATTTGCCTGTTAGGTGGTGCAAACACTGCATGATGAAGGGGCAGGTCCAGCGCCATGGCCAGTACTCCGAGGGTAAATGCCTTAACAAATGCTTCATCATTTTTTCCCATTTTATTTATATACCACCTTTCCAAAACAAAGTTTGCCCAAGGCTGTTTACAACAAACAGAAAATACACAATGCAAAACAATAATAAAAACATTATAATAAAAATACATTATAAAAATTACACATTATAGAAAACACTGCAAAATAAGCCAAACACACACGCACAAAAAATTGAGCCGAGTGGAGTCCAGAGCAGCTGAGCAAAGTCCCCAGTCCCACAAAGAATCATCTTTAAAATGTAAATACCCAGCCCATTCCTCTTAACCAGGCGCTGGGAAGGGCAAGCTCCCTTCTCCTCCTCAATTTCAGGCCACAAGGTTGTATTGTTACCTGGGACTTGTGGGGCGCAACTTGGCTATTACAGCAACTGAAATTGGATCTGGCATATATATGATGAGGCATTTCTCTTGCTGACCAAGAGAAGGAAAGGAGAGGTATTCAGTCAGAGCTTTAGTGAAAACATACAGCTGCCATTAATTCATTTTTCTGAAGCTTGTACTGAACTCATTTTTCAAAGATAGAGCCCAATCCATCTGAGATGTTTGGCCGTACTAATAGCAGGGTAGATACGTGTCCTAGGAGGAAAAAAATGGTAAAAAAATTATTTGGGAAGAATCTGGAGATGCTCAGTATGAGTCAGTGGTGTTTGGAGATTGTGGAACTGTGCAATGTGAGCAGAAGTAAAACCTTGCAGTTAATTATCTTGTTTCAGTGTGCATGTCTTCTTAGAGGTATCACACATGGGGCCATGTTTGCTTATGTGTGTCATGGTGGGAAGCAGATAGCACTGGACTACATAACTTTCTGACCTGGTCTGAGGTGACAGCCTGTTGCCTTCCCCATGTTGTAAATAAGTGGGCCAGTTTGGTCTTGGGGTTAGAGTGTCAGACTCTTATCTGATAGTCTCTCAGTTCAATTCCACACTCATCCACAAAGCCAGCTGGGTGACCTTGGGCTGGTCACGGTTCTCTCTCTGAGCTCCACCTACCTCCAAGGGGGTCTGTTGTGAAGAGAAGAACAGAAGGTTTGTCAGACAATTTGAGTCTCCTTAAGGGTAAGAAAAGTGGGGTATAAAACCCACTTCCTCCTCTTCTCCTTCTCCTTCTTCAGTGGGATTGCAGTAAGGCATAGTATCTTGCCCCAAAGTGACAGAGGAGTTCATAACCTTCTTCAGTTCAAGAATTCATTCTTAATAATCTGTTGTCCACTTTGATGGCTCATCCACACAGATGTCTGGCAGTCTGAATTGCTCCTTGCAGCTCTAATATCCAAATTTGTTGCTTTCCACAAACCTTTTAGGGGTGTGTGCATACGCCTTACTTGTCTCTTGGTTGCTGGTACTGTACTACTTTCACTTTCAAGCTGTAGATGTTAGGGGAATGTTTGCTGATGGGACCACAGCTGGAAAATGGGAGCCTTTTCCAAATGCCAGCTCTGTAGGATGTGGTAAGTGTTCACGCAGAAAAATTGATGGCTACAGTAAACTATACACACAAAATGTTGCTGGGTCTCTGGCCAGAAAGAGGGTCTTCTTTGTAGTTGCCTCCAGACTAGAGTAACCTCCTCCAAGGGATATGCCATATCTCTTCACTGTTCAGCTTCTGTGGATTAATTAAAACATTTTTCAGCCAAGCTTTTGCTAGTTACTACCTCTCCTCTCCTATAACATTACTTTTAAATTGGAGTCTGTTCTTAGCTTTTCTTTTATTTCTCTTTTAGTTTGTTTTTTACACTCTTTTATCTGTTTATTGATCATCATCCTGAGACTTTGATGTAAGCAAGTATAAAAATAAATAAATACAATATGGTACGATACGATACGATACTAGCATGCTCCCTGCATGCACATGCCCCTTGTCTGATAACTGCAGAGCCAAACATGCAGGCTTTGGTCTTGTAGAGGGAGAAGGGAGGGAAAGAATAGGTGGGGAAAGCTAAATATATACCATAGTTTGGGAGCCATATAAGATTGCATTTGGTTAAGGAGAAGTCTTTTTAGCAGCTGTTGATTTTCCGAATCTGCAATGATGCATGTACCTGTTTTCAGCCTGTTATCGCATCTTAGCAATTTCCTTTTTTTCTCTTGGATGCTTTTGACGTTGTCAACAGCTGTTAACCTCATTGTGTCAGAGGGATTGAGACCTCAGGATCCTGGGCCTTTTGTCTCCTTCTCCACATTGCCAGTATTATTTGACAAACATTGATCTTTATTCACCTGAACTGGGCAACATATTTCCCTGCTCTGCTTTTGGGTCCCTAGAATCATTAAATACAGCAGTTGGAAGAGATGTCAGAGATCACTTAAATGACGTTCCTCAGTGCAGGAATCTTCTAAATGCAAGCCATGGTGGCCAACAGGCCTGTTTAATATCATAAATCAGATGTTTGATTTTCAAAACATTGGGAAGAACTTGAAGATTTATTAAAAGTGGGGCACTTCAGGGAAAACATTGGGTCACAGCTTATTTTTTAAAAATAATTATACCTTTAGCTTGGTTTTATCTTTGTCTTCTCTCCTTCTCATTATTTTTTCCACATCTATAAGGAAGTTATTTTGCTGCTGTAATTGTGTACATTCTATCTTGTTGAGAACACTGATAATACTTGAGCCTTTTAACTTATGAAATCTAGGTATATGGCCAAAACTGTGTGAGACTGGTATGCAACAGATGAAAGCAGGTAAGTGTTTCTCTTTCCATGATAATAGTATGATCTGGAATCACTCGATAAAGGCAGATGTTGGAAGATTAAAGACAAACAAATGTTGGCACCTTTCATAGTGCTGTAGACAATGGAGTAGCCACAAGCTATCATGGAGCCTGCCATCTTTGTTTTAAAATGGGACTATATAAAATAATAGTCCATTGGTTGTTTTGGCGCCACTGTTGCCTGCTCGACTCAGTTGAAGCTATGAAGGTTTCTCAGGATTTTGTTGTTGTTGTTGTTGTTTTCCTCTTCACCCTGAAGGTATTCCTGAAATCTTTCTTGTGTAGACCATGTTGTGTTCTTCCACTGAACTCTAGCTGCTCTCATAAGATCTGGCTCTTGAGTTGTGCATGTGCTGTTCTCTAAAATGCTTGTTCTGATAAAGTGTTCTGATGAAACCCACAAGCTCTGTCTCCTTTCCTTCCAGTTTTAATGAATCTATGGCCCTTTCTGCACTTATTTCAGTTCATCAGTATTAGCTAGATCTGCATTAACTAGATCTGGATTGTGTGCTAAAGAGTGGTCACATGGATGTAGACCACATTTATCTGGTCTACCACTAATCCAGATTGGTGAGCCCTTAGCACAATTCTGATCTGGGTGTTCTCTACTCCTGTGCAGATGATGTGTTCTTAGCAGCTCCTCAGTCCAGGTTAACAAGTGCAGAAAGGGCCCGTGTCTCACTGTAACATTTCAGAAGCTGTCACTAAGAAGAAGAGTTGGCTTTTCTACCCTGCTTTTTTCACCCATTTAAGGGAACTCAAAGCGGCCGACAAAGCTTTTGTTCTTCTCCCCACAAGAAACCCTGTCAGGCAGGTGGGGCTAGGAGAGCTCAGAAGAGAGCTGTGACTAGCCCAAGGTCACCCAGCTGCCTTCATGGGGAAGTGTGGAATCAAACATGGCATTTCCTAGATAAGAGTCTGGCTCCCTAACCACTAGACCAAACTGGCTCACCCACTAGACCAAACTGCCTCCTCTGACTTCAGTAGTGCAAGCAGAGATCTGAAACCTGATTTTTAGTAGACATCCCACCACTTTCCCAGTACAATTCTTTTTGTTAATAAGGTGGGTCATTCGATGGCTACTCTGAGTGTTTTGGTTCCTTCAAACCAGGAGCAGCTTGCATAGTTCCTGGTTTGGGTTCTTAAGAAGACTCTCAGAACTGAAGCACCTATAATAACTTTGCATGTAGGTACACAGTAGAATTGTGAGAGAGAAGCCTCTAGTCATGGTATCATTGAGAGTGCTGGTTCCATCCACCCAGATTTCTGACTTGAATAACTCGCTTCAGAACTGGGCCTCAGCCACAACAGCTCATTGGGTGACTGTGAACCGAAATGGGAAATGGGAGTGGGGAAGAATACTGTGTTTTATTTTGCGTTCTTTGGAGGAAAGGCAAGATCGAAACGTCACAGCTAGAATGAATAAATCTTCCATCTTGGTTTATGTTCCATAAATGTAATTCAGAACATTAGAACTTGTTTGCTTTTTTGTCACTCTGAAGTTGCAAAGATGATTAATTCAGGGGTCTTTGGGAGGCAGTCAATATGGTACCCCATCTGCATAAATTGTAAAGATGTTGAGTTTTCCCTAAGGAGCAAAACTTTTAATAAATAATTGAAAAGCTGGGGTGGGAGAGTGAAAGTCACAGGTAAAGACCAGAAACTTGGGATGAGCACGAATATTTATAGGCATTCGAAATCTGATCAAATGTGCTGAACTTTGACATTCGAACTCAAATTGAATGTCCCAAAATTTGAATGTAAACATTCTAATCGGATATCGGATCTATTTGTTCAAATTATCTGGATATTTGTATGTGTATGGGTTCGTACACGGTGTGTACTTGAAGATCCACATCTTTTCCACATCTGTACAAATTTGTACAGATTTATACGGGATGAAAACAGTTTGCGTTCGGGATAAGTACAGGATGCATGCAGATGTGTACGGATGTGTACAGATGTGGGGAAGATGCATACGGGCACTTGCAAATTTTGTCGACATTTGTATGTTAAGATTCAAATCAAATTTGAACAAACAAATTCAAATTGGTTACATTCAAATAGAATCTTGTTAAATTCGAATTGAAAAGATTCGAACTGAATCGAATTTTTGGGAATTTGATTCAAATAGAATGTCAAAAAAACATTTGTGCACATCTCTAGCAGAGATTATGATGGCTTTTGAGATGGCACAGTTTGGTAATGTTCATAATTCCCAAGCAGATGCATTTCTGCACTTGTAGCAACTTGAATCCAAAGGCTGTTCAACTGGAACAGCTACTGCTATCTTGGGCAAAGATTTATAAACTGTTACAGGAGAGACATGGGTGCAATCTGCAAGGAGGTCAAACCTGTTATTTTGTGTAGGAACTTGGCAGAAACAGTTTGCATAAATCTGTGCCAAATGAGTGGAATTACAGTGCAAGTCTTTAGTGCATGGAATAAAATATTGTACAATATGAACATCTTTTTTAGTTCTTGAAATTATCTCTTTGAAATGAAAAGGCTTACCTGGTCTTCTATTTAGTCTTCATTTCGGTTAGGCCTAGGGGTAGCAAAGTCTTATGGAAGGAATCAATTCTGGAGTTTGTGAATGCAAAGCTTGCCTTGCATTCTAATTAGCAGCTTCTAACCCAGCTAGAAAATAAAATGGGGCAGGTGCTTGGAAGTGCTGGTTGTTTCCCAAAGACTAAACCAAAAAGCTTTTATTCAGCTTTGCTAGCTAAGCCAAAAAAGCAAACACTGGTAGGATTCTCATACTTTCAATCTCCATGGACACAGCACTGAATGAATTAAGTAATTCAGTAAGGGTATCGGATAAGATCCATATTTACATAAATATTAGAGCCACAACAAACTTTGTTTTCCAGAGAGGTGCAGCCTGGGGAACCCATGCTCCCTGTTTGCTCCTTTCCCCCTAATTCAGATGGCTCTCTTCTCTTTTTCGACACTGATGGTAGTTTTGAATTGCACGTGGACTGGCGTAAAAATAATAGGTAATGCAAATGATGTTTCTCTCCTAAGTATAGGGGCTGGAATTCATTTTGACTTATTATTTCAGTTTCTGATAGGTGTGGGAATCTTAGTTTCACTGGTGCACATGAGATTCCACACCATGCTTAACTACATAAGAAGAGAAGGAGAGAAAGTTGCTTCCGAGGTGTTGAATTTAGGCTGCGTCCAAAATGGATGTAAAACCCTGGATTATCCTAAGGCTGTGTTGGAAATGCCACACATGATTGTGCCAATCCAAGCATAGACCCAGGATTTTGAGGTGATATCCCGCAATAACATTACTATGTGGCTTCGCAGCAGGTAAGCTGCGCTTTTTTCTCTAACAGCAGATTTTATTCCACTAATCTGGATATATCCATAGTTCTGAGTATTTTGTGTCATTGAAATACCTGGATATATTATGTGTTGTGCCCTTGTGGGACCAAGCATTCACAGCAGTATGCATCTCCACTTGCTCTACACTCACCCTAGTGTCTGGGTAATACGTGGTATTTCTGGAGAATGTTGCGAAAATCTCACATAAGGAACGTCTGGAGGTGGCCTTAACTTTGTGAATGAGCATTCTCATTTTTCTAATCTAGCTGGTTGAAACCTCTAGCTCCATCTGTAGGAGGTCAGAATATTGGCATGTGAGAAAGAGTAATTGTTCTCTTTCTAGCGAAAGCTTGTCAGATGGATTCAGTTAGTCCACAGGAGTAGATGCGTTCTTACCAATCTTGTTCCAGCATGAACGGTTGCTATGTATATTTTGCTCCTTTATTTTCATTATACAAAATAGCAGTCATTAACACTTTTTTCTTATCTACTTTCTCACTCTAAGCAGCTTTACTATACTGTTATTTTCATTGATGTGTCTAAGTTTGTGGGCAAAACTCTTTGATTGAAATTCTAAGGCATCCTGCTTCATTCTTTTTGTGTTTTAGACAAGTAGTTTTTTCAAGTTGCTTATCGGGATGATTTACCATGTGCATGTCTTGCTCTAGAGCAGAAAGGTCTCAGTCTGTATCAGTTTGAACTACAACTCCATCAATCCCAGCCAAGATTGTGTGTGAACATTCTTCTGATCTTGTGGCAAATTTCTCCCATGCCACGCCACGCCACAGCCTGCCACACCACTGTATGCCACGCTACACCACTGTATGCCACTCCACTCCATGTAGTGTGTGTAATTTTGGCCAAGTGCTTTGAACATTAATTGGCACAGCCAAGTTTGGATATTCTTAATCTTTCTCTGGCAGCCATTTTCTGGTTTTGGTTTATTAAAAGGGATTGAAATGTTTAAAATGTGTCTCTTTGCAGGAAACAACAAAAGTTGGTGTCTCGGATGAAATGCAGCTTCCAGAAATATGTGCTTTTACATTTGATTATACTCACTTGTTGCAGTTTACAACATGATGTGTTTATAATGAGTCTGAATTCTTCGCCTCCCCTGTGACCTGCATAAAAGTTACACAGTGACATCATTTTGGATTTCCTTTGCTTAAATTTCAAACTACCTTTCTAGTAATTGGACTTCTGTCCAACTTACCTTGCCTTATACTTCACTTTGGCTTGTTTTTATCATCTGTGACAGAATCTGTTTCAAAGGTTTTTCTGCCAGGATAGCAGGTTTTAGACCTTGCACTATCTCAGTCTAGCATTTTTGACATTCTGAACCATGTAAGTGCTTTCAAAATATTTACCTATTCTTGATCTGTGATGAGTAAATGGTTGAGCTTGCCAGTGTGTAGCCTAACACTCTTGCGCTTAGTGAAGCTAGAGTACAGTGTCTGGAGAAAAGAGGTCTTATCTTTGGGAATCCAGTTTAAATCCAGTTCATTTTTATTCCGAACATCTGGTTGTGGTTCAGCCATTTCTAAGTAGTTTTTGAAGTTAGTTGAGCTAAGGAAGCTAACTGAAGAAATACTGCTTGATTCAGCTAATAAACATTTAAAATCATGTCTTGAAGTAGAAGGAGGAAGTTTATATGTCCATATAGGGGAAGTCCTCCCCTTCCAGAATCCAGTTCCCAATCCTTCCTCTGCCTTCTTCAAAGCATCAGGGAAGGTTGTGGAGGAGATAATTTTTTTGTGTGTGTTTTCTGCTTCGGTTGTTCTTGTGTGTGAACATTTTGGTTTTTGCGGTGGCTCAGCAAGGAAGTCTTGCAAGCTTGTTGGGGTGGCAATGGTGAGGATATTGGAGAGACATCCAAGTGTAGGGCCTCATCCTTGGCCTGCTAGTCCAGCAGAGACCTCAGGGAGAGATTACTACATACTCACCCAATCAGTGCAACAGGTTTTGATTTTGCCTTGAGTTTGTGGTTATTGAGTTAATTTATATTTATTTATTCAAGAATGTATATCCCGCGCTTCAACCAAAGGTCCTAAGGTAGGTTGCAACATCTGCACTTCACAATTTAGCATTGTGTTGCTGGAACTAGGTCATATCTAGGAGCTTCAGCTGCGTCTGTGTGCCACACCCTTCCCTAAGCATGCATAAGAACAATGGCTATTTTGGCTGAGGTTGGGAGAAGAGGACTGTGTCTTGGAGCTACAGCTCAGCCTGCATGCTTTTGCCATGTCCTCACCCAAGCGTGCATGCAAACTGTGGCTGCTTTAGGCTGGGATTAAGAGAAAACAAACATGTCTTGGAGCTTCTGCTGACCCATCTTGTCTTTGACACACCTCTCTCCAAGCATGCATAAGAATTATGGCTGCCTTGGGCTGGAACAGAGAGAAGATCATCTCTGTTGGGTGCTCTACCACACCCTCCATCAGGCACATATAAGAGAAGGCCATCTCTGGTGTTGTTTTTGCTTCTGCTTCATTTTATAAACCATTACACTATGGTTACTATTGTATCACATTTTGCATTACTTACAAACTGTTTAATGTTTTCTTGTTGGTATGTTAACTGCCTTGAGCAGTATTTGGAAAGGTGGTATGTACATAAACTGATTGATACTAATTTTATGCAAAATACAAGAACCTGTGGACAATTCTGGATGTAAGTTAAAATCCTTCCAATTGCTGCTTTCAGGGAGAAAAGAGGAAGGAAAAGACCTGATGGTAGAGGACAAACCTGTTAAGAATGCTCAGAATGCTGTTCCTTCCATCACTCCGCGCCTTGAGCTTAATTCAGGAATGTTTATAAATCCTGCAACGATGCATTTGGTGTTTTTTTTAAGACCTGTCCACATTTCATAGCTTCTTTTATCTAATCTACAGTGTCCCTGTTGCCAAGATTATCATAAAGGAATTTCCCTATTGTTACTCATCTTGAAAGAATATCTCATCTTTGGCTGGATTGGGCAAAATGATCCTCCTGTCTTAAAACTTGTTTGGTGGTTGAGTCACAGTTCTGTTTCTCTGAGTCACTGAAGATTTCATGTTGTAATAGTGGCACCCAGGAGTGTGCATAGAACAGTCAATACAGGAGTGGGTATATAGATGATCCAGGGGTTTTGGAGCAGTTGTTGAGCTTTCAAACGTTAAGTACAGAGTGGTTTGGAAAAAGCTATGGTAGTTTACGTGACAGAAATGAAGCCATAAGGATAGAGCAACTGTTTCTGCTTTGGGGGCATTTTCCCCCTGCTTGGCAAGTTGGGTTTAACTTAGTTAAGTAGAATTACCTTCGGCTACACCCACATGCAGAAAGTAGAGTGACATGGCCATGACCAGAGGGTGTTGGCATCATACATGGTTGCACACATCAAAGACCTGTATCTGCCATGACCATTCCAGAAACTGTCCTTTCGGGGGGGGTGAAATAAAGAGCTTTGAGCATCTCTACAATTAGCACAGTATGCAATGGAGGCATGTCTTTCTGGAGGTGGAATTGCCTGCTATTGTGCAAGAGCAGCTAGAAACATGAGTATGATCAGTCAATGGGATAGGTTGCCATAGGACGTGGGAAGGGAAGGTATATTCCCATTTAACCAAAGGCCAGGGCAAAGAGGTGCATCTACACTGCCTTCCTAAACCTATACAGTGATGGCACCACAAGAGGGAGGCTATTCCATCGCCTAGGCCCTAGGGACCATCACTGAAAAGGCCCTCTCCCAGGTGCCCACCCCTTTTGCTATTGAAGGTTGTGGTATAACCAGGAAGGCCTACCGTCCACATCTTAATGCACGGTCATTACTACTGGATTCTTCCTGAACTTCATGCTTGGTTCTGTCTTACACAGTATGAACAAATGGAAATGACTTCTGAAAGTCTATTCAGTTGCACATCAGAAATGCAGGATCTTTGCTGTGGCTAAGAAAAGGAAGAGTTATCTGGGACCTCTTCCTTTTTGCATCTCAGTCTTGTCTTAAGAATTCAGTGGCCCAGATTTTTGAGATATTAGTAAAGATGGTGGAAGGAGTAGGGCATTTCTCTTTTGTGCCTCATAGGCATTTTCCCTACTTGTACAAGAACAAGTATGATTTCTCATACAAGAACTTGTATGTTTTATTTCTGTGTGTTTCACATGATTTTATCCTTTGTACGTTTGAAATTTGATATGGTCAAACGATTAATCAAGTTCATTTCATTTTCCCTACTTGTATACTTAGACCTGCCAATCTTATTTACCAGGACAACCTTTATTTTTCATCCCCTTGATCAAATAACATCTGTGGTTTCGTATTTTGGGTTTTGCATTATATCAGAGGTGCCCGTTAAACATATGATCAGTGCTCATAGGAGCTCTTGACTTTCTCAAGTTTTAGCACATTCTATGAGGGGGTAATGACGGTGCAAAATGCCACTGGATTGTTTATCTGCCTTGCCTCGTATGGGCCACATTCTTTACTCAGGCCACAGCCTTTAGGGTCTTAACCCAATAAGTGTGAACTAGGGATGTGCACGAATATTTGTAGGCATTCAAAATCCGATCAAATGTGCCAGATTTTGACATTCGAACTCAAATAGAATGTCCCGAATTTCAAATGTAAACATTTGAATTGAATTTCGAATTTCGGATCTATTCATTCAAATTATCTGGACATTCATATGTGCCCGGGTTCATACACAATGCATACTTGAAGATCCACATCTTTCCCACTTCTGTACTCATCCGTAGGGGACCAACTGGTTGCGGACGGGATAACTACGGGATGTTTATTTATTTATTTATTTATTTATTTATTTATTTATTTATTTA